>CM030368.1:86798524-87056024 GCA_017893485.1 Hemerocallis citrina
GTCCAAATGGTTAAGGATCAAAGGCCAAGATGAATTAGGGGGTTGTAGTAACTACCATGATGGAGCAACCACTTCCCCACTTCACCCATGTCTCCCTATCTCTTTGGTGAAATCCGGCCTACATCTAGGTGCACTTTGCACGTGCTAGTGCAATGCACATGCAAACTAGTACCCCCCATTTATATGTTGTTCATGTAATATTATTAGTTGTCTACTAAATTAGTCTACACTACAAGTTAGTTTATTTAAAAGAGGAATTAAGTTAAATGGGCTCACTAATGGGCTAATTAACCATGGGCTCTATTAAATTAATTAATTAATTAATTATAATGGGCTAGAAAGAGGTAATTAGGCCTAGGATTTTATTAGGCTTTTAAAAATAGGCTTTTTTGATAAATAAAGAGAATAGTTACTTGTTCATGCTATAAAGAAACTGATTTTCTAGAAAAATGCATATGAATTTATACGTGCAAAACACGTAAAATCAACAAACTCTTCATAAATAAAAATTCAGGGTGTTACAACACTTCCTCCTTAGAATAGTTCCGTCCCCGGAACTACACTTAAAGAGTGAGAAAACAGAATTACAACAAGAAGATAAGAAAAGAAAAGAAAAGAAGATACAAATCAAACAAAGAGTTCAGGATGATCTTTCATCATCCTCTCCTCGGATTTCCTAGTAGCCTCTTCAACCAACTGGTTTCTCCAGACTACTTTGACCATCGGCATCGTCTTGTTCCAAAAGACTTTCTCCCGACAATCCACAATCTCAACCGGAAGCTCAATGTAACTCAGATCCAACTACAAACCCTCCAGCACTTCGGGCAAATGGTGACTCGGATCTGGAATGTACCCTCTCAGCATAGACACATGGAAGACATTATGCACCTGAGATAACTCCTCCGACAACTCCAACTGGTAAGCAGTTTTTCCAATCCGCTTCAATATCTTATATGGGCCAATGAAACTTGGGGCTAACTTCCCACCTCGGCCAAAACGAATCACACATTTACTAGGTGAAACCTTATGAAAGACAGTCACCAACCTCAAACTCAAGGTCCCTCCTCTGGTTGTCTGCATAGCTCTTCTGCATACTCTGAGCATCCACCAACCTCTTCCTGATCAGATCAATCTTTTCAGAGGTCTGCTGCACAATCTTAGGCCCAAACATCTGCCGCTCCCCCACTTCAAACCAACAAACAGGTGTTCTGCACTTCCTGCCATATAGAGCTTCTTACGGTGTTATCCCAATACTAGTCTGAAAACTGTTGTTGTAGGCAAACTCCACCAAAGCTAGATGCCTTTCCCAACTGCCTCCACGCTGCCATACAGGTCTTACGCAACACGCCGCCTATATCTGTCATATATAGGTCTTACGCCACTGAAGGTTTTGCGGGACTGCCCTCTAGTTAATATCCCCATAAGTTACCAAGTATGATACTTTGGAACCTATTTAAAAATATCATTATTCATTCTTTGTAATTTCACCTTGTCCAACATATATACCCTTTATTTAATTCCATTCTATTTATCTTATCTTTTATCACATAATATGCATACACCATGCTTTTTATCTTGTTATGTTATCATATATCATGATTATCATGTCATATTATCATGTATAATGCATACATTATGATGTTGATTCATTATCATATAAAACTTCAAAGTTAACGCCTGCATATCATACCTATGCCATACTATTAATCTCATCAATTATCATATAAAATTCTTATTTAACAGCCACACGTCATACACACACCATGCCATTTTCACATCATACTATCAGATAAAATTTCCAACCTTTCACCCGCATATTACACATACTCCATACCATCCATTTCATCATATTATCGCATCACATAATCACACATCATACCCACGCATACATATATCAATATCAGCCTAGCTCACCAAATCTAAATATTTCAACCCCGTATCATATCAACACACTCCCATACATGTATACTAATTTCTTACACCCCATAATTTACTCCGTATTATACTTATGAATTTCGATACTCAATACACTTTACGCATCACACATGACAAACCATATATTTAAAAATTTTGTAGCACATCATGGATATACAATTACAGAAATTACTCACCTGAGAAAATGCGAAGACCGGCTGTGTAAGTTCTCTACTATTTCCCCCAAACTCGCCTCTCCTTCCTATTATCATATTTAACAATAATTAGGGTTAAAGATATTCAAATCACTCACATATAACAATTAAAATCATTCTAATCTCTCACAGGCATATCATCGAATGCCTGGCATGTACACTATACATGCACAGATTCTGATTATTCCCAACTGGGTTTTGTGCCCAAAGAATCTTTCAAAAATTATTCTAGATTATTTCCCATAACTCACAGGAATTTCTACTATTAATTTGCATCAATTACTACTCCTATTATCTTTTAATTACTAAGCCAACACCCTAATTATTTTCCAATTTAATTTCTATTTCCTACATATAAAATCTATCACTTCTCTTATAAAGAGAATTGCCTATTCTCCTTACTACACCATTTCACAGCTAAAATATACAAATCACACAAGCACCGACAATTTTAATAAAATCCAACTCACCATACAATGGATGACTTCCAAAAATCAACACAGGGTTGAAGAGTACCCTTCAATTAGCTAAAACCATATCAAAATTTTTCAAAAGTGCTAGGAATTTGATGGGATTAGAAATTCCCGAAAATTAAGAAAGAAGAAGAGATGGTTGGGTTTCATTTTAGGGATGACAATCTAGATGGGAGTGAGGGAAGGAGGGGGGAAAGGTTAGTTTTAGTAAATAATAAATGGAGAATTAATTATAATCCCCTCTGTCTCTTTTAATATTCATATGTCCTTATACTTCTTTGTTTCATAATAAAATCCAATAAAACCCACTCCACCAAATAAATAAATAAATTTAATAATATATATAAAATAGAAATGCATATTTATTCAAAATAATAACAATAACAATAATATCTATTAGCAATAAAAGAAATACAAACGACTATTTTGAAATTATAAAATAAGGAGTGTTACAGGGGGCAAGTGGCTAGAGTGGTCCTATGAACCGCGAGTGGACTCCAAATAATAATGAAGACAATTTTTGGGAGCACTTGAATAGCGAGCCAAACCCCGTACACTTGCTCGGGGGCTTGTGGCTAGCGCAGTTCTATGAACCACGAATGAACTCTGCATCTGTCCGGGTTATTTCAGGCGCACTCGAATAGCAAACCGAACCTCGCCTTCTTGCTCAGGGGCAAGTGGCTAGAGTGGTCCTATGAATCGCTAGTAGACTTCGAACGGTAATAACGACGATTTTTGGGAGCACTCAAATGGTGAACCGAACCCCATACACTTGCTCGGGGGCATGTGGCTGGGGCAGTTCTATGAACCATGAATGGACTCTACACCTGTCCGAGTTGTTTCAGGAGCTCTCAAACAGTGAAATGAACCCTGCCTTCTTGCTCGGGGGAAAGTGGCTGAAGTGATCCTATGAATCGTGAGTGGACTCCGAATGAGTTTTGGGAGCACTCGAATGGCGAACCAAACCTCGTACACTTGCTCGGGGGCATGTGGCTAGGACAATTCTATGAACCACGAATGGTCTCCGACCTGTCCGAGTTGTTTCAGGAGCTCTCAAACAGTGAAATGAACCCTGCCTTCTTGCTCGGGGGGAAGTGGCTAAAGTGATCCTATGAATCGTGAGTGGACTCCGAACAATAATAACAATAAGTTTTGGGAGCACTCGAATGACGAACCGAACCTCGTACACTTGCTCGGGGGCATGTGGCTAGGGCAGTTCTATGAACCACGAATGGACTCTTCACTCATCTAGGGTTGGGCACTCGTACGACGAGATATACCCCACACACTTGCTCGGGGGAAAGCGTGCCCATGCGACTTTATGAACCCTGAATGGATTCCACAATTGTTCGTTTGAGTGCCTGGTGAATTGATGGTGTGTGCTTGGGCATGTACCATGTGTCTATCTTATTGCTTCCTTAGGTTGAACTATTCAAGGAGTTGTTAATCTATGCAAGGAATTTTGCAAAATTTAAGACTAATTATTGAAAAATTTGAACTTAAGCGGCTTCTTCAATGCAAGCCATAATTACATGCTGTGACCGTTACAATCATTGGCCTTTATTACATGTTTGATGCTAACTACTAAGCGAGGGCATTAAGCGCTCTCTTTATACTTCATGAGGTGCTCGACATTCCAAGTTCTGGATATCCTCTTCCTCCCTAAGTCTTCAAGTCGGTAGGCCCATGGGCGGACTACTTGTGAGACTTTGTATGGTCATTCCCAGTTAGGGGCGAGTTTTCCTTTCTTTCGGGGGTTCGATATCTCGAGCTTTTAAAGGACTAGGTCTCTTTCCTGAATGTTGGCTGGGCGAACTCTCTTGTTGTAAATTTCTGTACCCTCTGTTGGTAGATGTTTCTTTGGAGGGTAGACTTCTCTCGAACTTCCTCGAGGAGGTTAAGATTGGCTCGATTTTACATTCGAATTGTGCTCTTCTTTGAATGAAAGAAGGCAAGGAGAAGGTATTCCTACTTCTAGAGGAATGAGAGCTTCTGTGCCGAAAGTAATGTTGAACGGGGATTCTCTCCGTGGTTCTATAGGTCATATCACACTTGGGAGTTCTTCAACCCAATATCCCTTTGGGGCTTTGCCTAGCCTCTTCTTGAGGCCATCCAAGATTTGCAGATTTGCGTTCTCGGCTTGAACATTGGTCTTGGGTGTGATATTGAAGAGAAACTCTGCTCAATACTTAGATCAGTGTAAAATTTGTAGAAGCCCTTACCAGCGTATTGAATTCCATTATCAGTAACCAGGATGCGGGGGATCTCGAATCAGCGAACCACGTTCTTCCAGAAGAACTGTTGGACTATATTCTCGGTGATTGCTGCAAGTGGTTCCACCTCTATCCACTTTGTAAAGTAATCAATAGCGACCACTAAGAAGGTCCGCCGTTCGGTTGCAGGATGGAAGGGCCCGAGAAGATCCATTCCCCACATTGTGAATGGAATGAGGCTTGACATGGAAAGGTTGGCTTGGGGGATTCACTTGATAAAGAAGTGTTTCTGACAGGGGATGCATTGGCGGACATAGGTTTGAGCGTCACCGAAGAGAGTGGGCCAATAGTAACCATGATTGAGTACTTTTTGTTGATTCTTGGTTTTGATGACTACAACACAATGCAAGATTTTGCTATCACCTATATATATTGCAGGATGTATCAAAGATAAGTACCATGGTGCAATACACAAAGGCAAAGTTGATCCAATGAAGCTTTCAAAAGAATTGATCAAACTACTAAGATCTAAGTTCAAGTCACATTTGATCAAGCAAGCTTCAAGACATAAAGACAATGGCTCAAGCTCAAGTCAAAGACTCAAGTTCAAGATAAGACTCAAGTGCTTCAAATGTTTTGTATTAAGTGTCTTGTAACAATTGTAATTTTTATTCTTTGAGTCTTAGAATGTTGTAATAGCCTTGTCACACACACACTCACACATATCTTTTAATAATTGAGTGTTTTACAAAAGTTAAAAGGTCGAAACAAGCTTGAATAAGATCAGCTGTTGAGTACCAGCCGACCACTCTTCGGAACCAGTTGACTGTCTTAGTACGAAACTGTCTGAACTCATACAAGCTCTGACCAGTCGACTTATTATGGCAACCCCGTCGACTGTTCAAGCTGTTTCGATAGTTTTTTGTTTTTAAAACTTGTTTTTCAAATTCAAAACATTTCTTTCCGTTGGTTGACAGTCGGTGCAACTGTTTCTCAATGTCCAGTGAGTCTAAGTCTATAAATAGAGTGTAAAATTCACTTGGTAAAGGTTCCAAGCATTTTTCTTAAGTTTCAAACTTTTGTTTTTGAAAAGAACAAGCATTCTAAAAAGCATTCATATTCTCTAAGTCTTGGTTTTCTAAAAATCAGTCTAGTATAACATCTAATTCGTTTTAAACTGATTTCAGAAGTTGACTTATTAGCCACCATACAAAAATCACAAATCACAAACAAGGCTATAGGTTGTTGTATCTCTTTTGTTGTTGTTTTTCACTCTCGGGTTGTGAGATTGGTCCTCTCGGCTAGAGAGTAGGGCTCTAGGTTGTAGAGTCGGGTTTTCACTCTAGGTTGTAGAGTGGGTGTGTTCTCTCTAGTGGTAAGAGAGGCCTACGGGTTTAACAAGTTTGTTATCAAACGCCGCAGGGTATTCTTGTATTTTTTTCAAGAATAGTGGAAAATCTCAAGTGGGTTGCTTGGGAACTGGATGTAGGTCGGGAGGATCGAACCAGGATACATCGCTGTGTACTCTGTGGTTGAATCTCTCTGTGTATTATTTGCCTTACCTACAGGATCTAACACTTGGTATCAGAGCCTGGTTGAGTGCAGTTGCAACTACTTCAAATTCAAGCCAATACCATGAAGGCCAATCCACACAAAGGCCACCCCTATTCGATGGAACCAACTACAACTATTGGAAGTGTAGAATGAAGATCTACCTTCAGTCCATCAACTATGAGATATGGAACATGTCACGCCCCGCTTCCCGGAATACGGGAATACGAGCCCGTGACGTAGGCCCAGCGAATGATATAAGTACGCCAACTCATATCATCCATAAGCTGTACCAGTCTTAATCAACAATATAAGAAATATGAATCACAACCACGCAGAAAACATAATAATTACATAAACGAGAATGAAATTCAATAACCAATCTGGAATATAAAGACTTACCAAATAACTTGAGAGACTCATACTCCAATTGTAGAAGATCTGCTAATCAATGCCTCCTAGAAGTTCTCTTTATGCACCTGTGCTTGATTATCTAAAAAGAAGGGAAATTTGTCCTTAGAGCAAGTACGGACAGCAAGTAGTGAAAAGCAGAGAGTAAGGGAAACAGGTTACATGAAGGAATATGAATCAAGATCAAATTTGCAAGGGCAATAATTGTACTAATAAACAACGGTCTTAATAAAATAGTCCATTAGAGTGTCATTTCTCCTATCTAGTGCACGTACTTCTGTGTCCCATGTGTGCCGTACCACAGGTTCGGTGCACGCAAAACAGTGTACGTTTGAGACATAGTGGTGGGGTCTACAGAGCGTGTACTCGGTTTCAATAACAATCATTTACCATTTGCATTCATTCATTCACATTCATTACTTCTCCTTCCATTTCAATACCATTTCAATATAGGCCCTCGAGTACATTTTCTGAGATTTCCCACTACTAGGTCAACCCTTATAAACCCCGGCTTGTTTAGTATTTTATTATTAAATTATTCATGCTCATGCAAGTGTATATAAGGATGTCAAGGGACGATAATAATGCAGCAACATGATGCATTGCACAATAATAAACATGAAGCAATAAATTTAAAACAACAATTCTCTTTTTATTATTTAAACCGATTCCAATTATAACTGGGTCGAAACCTCAGTACAATGCAGACAATGCAGCAGTAACTTATAAAAAGACATCACATATACGTTCATTAAAATGCCAATTAATGTGCTACCACAAATTATGGAACCCATTACAATGTCATATAACGATTAGAATGTCCTCTTCTGTGTACAATCCACTTATGAAGTCATTAATCCAATCACGATTGTCTCATTCAATCATTGTATACAATTACCATTCATTTCCTTTGTACACAATTCTATTCATTTCATTCATTTCGATTATATCTATATGGGCTTAGGTTTGAGTCAATGGACAATTATAAGAGGTCAAGAGTATGTCGGGTTAGCTCGTGTAAACCCTCAATACTCCCAACGAGACGGGACACAAGGCAATTTAAGATGATTAAAAATGGAACTACTTGCAGGAGATCAATAAGCTTGAACTAGAATAAATAAGAGAGTTCAAGTGGACTTGCCTTTTTGTAGTAGTTGATCCGAATAATTTAAGAATAACGGGATCAGTATCCCGGGCAACAATCCCAAGAGGCACGTGCAAGGTACGTACGTAGAACTCCAAAAGCAAGCAACAAGAGTTGATTTCCCCTCACTGGATCAGCTACAAAACAACAAAACAGCAGCTGGATTTGGTGCGGGTAGAACACAGAACAGCGGTCAGGGCCCAATCAGATCCTTTCTTCACACTGGATCCAATCCAGAACAGGAAACAGCAATCTCGGATCGGCTGTGGCAGAACAGCGAACACGGATCAAGGAAGCACAAATCTTGAAGCGATCGAATGGTCCAAATTCAATCCCGCCAATCGGCTGTCTTCTTCTTCGTTCTTCTTCTTCGTTCTTCTTCTTCGACGAAACTGAGAGCGAGAGAGAATGGCGACACGAGCTTCGGTGGTGGAGTGGCACCGCGGCTTGCGACGGCGTGGGACGACGGTGCTGGTCGGGAAGCCACTGCGGCGAGAACTCCGACGTCGAGGGCGACTCTGCTATCGCTCGAAAAACAGGGGGAGACGGAGAGTTGGGTTCTGAGTGTCGAGGGCGAGGATGGTGGTTGCTCTGGGCTGCGACGAAGGCTACAGAGAGGGCGAGAGACTCTCGGTGAGGTGGGGAGGTGATCGGTGGTGACGGCAGTGGAGGCGAGGTCGATGGTATCCAGTGGAACTTCGATTGGGTGTCAATGGCGACGGGAGGGGCTGTAATGCTCTGTTTTCTCTCGAAACAGAGGAGACGGACGATTGGTACGGCGGCTGGTTAACAGGTGGCGACAGGGGACCTCAGGGATGGCGCCGGAGGGGCGTCGACGATGGGGCTTGAGCGAGATGCGGTGGCGAGGCAATGGCAATGGCAGAGTTAGCCTTGCTTCGGGTTCTCGGAGATGTTGATGACGATGGGGGTGCGCGACGATGGCGAGAAGATGGGGAGACGGTTTGATGGAGGTTGAAGACGACGCGGTAATGGCGGAGCTTCTGAGTTCGGCAATGACGACAGTGCTTCGGGGGTTGAAGACGATGGTGGAGGCTCACAGAATGTTCGGGTGTGGAGGAGCATCGGTGACTCTGATGGGTGCCGCGACGCTGGCGAAGTCGACTGGAGTGGGTTCAGAGGAGGAAGGAGATGGCGACATTGGGGTTCTCTGTGGTTTTGTTTTGGTTTGGTTTGTTTGTTCTGTTGGGAAAAAGGAGAGAGGGAGAGAGATTAACGGGGAGAGAGGAGAGTGAGGGGTTTATTAAAATAATAAAATAATCATTATAAAGGGGGTGGTTAGAGATAGTGGGGGTGTGTGCAGTTGAGGAGAATGTGGAGAAAATTGGAGAGATTGTATATGGGTGTGTGCATGGGTTTGTGGGTTTGGGTTTAGGGTAGAGTCCAATAGGGGATGGGCTTGATTTTTGGGCTTCAAATGAATACAATAAATCCAATAGGAATTGTTGGGCTTCAATTAATTAACATAACATGTATCAAAATCAATGGGTTCTAAATGAGATAAATAAAAGAAGAGAGACAAATTCTAACTTGGAATATAAATTTGGGTTTCAATAGGAGATCCAAATGATTTAAATGCATCGGGAGAGATTTATACGGAATTTGAAATACAAGAATACATGGGAAACCCGTATAATCGAAAACAGGGGTTACAGAACATGACGGAGACCGAGTACACCGCTCCTACAATTCCTTATGTACAATGGAACGATAACATGAAGAGCAAAATAATGAACAATGCAAAGGCGATGGACGCTCTATTTTGTGCTTTTACCAAGGAGAAGTTCAATCGTGTGTCGAATGCAACAACGGTGTATCAAATTTAGCACACACTCGAGGTAACTCATGAAGGTACTAATAAAGTTAAAGAATCTAAGATATCTGTTCTTGTTCACAGGTTCAAGATGTTCCGCATGAAAGAGAATGAGAATATGTCAGATATGATCACAAGGTTCATGGATATTAAAAATTCTCTTATGGATCTTGGAAAGATATACACTCAAGACGAAATGGTTAGGAAAGTTCTTCGTGCCTTAACCCCCGAATGGGAGAAGAAGACCACCGCCATAGAAGAGGCCAACGATTTAACACAACTCTCTCTTAAGAATCTTGTGGGAAATCTTATGGCATATGAAGTTCAGCTTGAAGAACGCAAGAAGGATCTAGAATATCAACAATCAAAGAAAAAGACACTCGAGTTCAAGGCCATGCCGAACTCCGAAGATGAAGAAGAAGATGAGGAAAAGATAGCCATGTTCACGAGAAAGTTCAAAAAGTTTCTAAGGAAAGGTAAATTTAATTCCAAATCTAAAGATACTAATGAACTTCCAACTTGTTTTAAGTGTAACAAGACAGGTCATATGAACAAGGATTGCCCACTAGAAAATGTGAAATCTGAAGGAAAAGCTTCAAACTTCAAGAAGGACAAGTACACAAAGAACAAGTACATTAAGAACAATAAGGCGTATCAAGTAACTTGGGACGATAGCGATTCTTCATCGGAAGAAGAAAATGAAGAGACAAACGAAATTGCTAATGTATGCTTTATGGCTACACAAAACGAAGTAAGTGATAACTTTGATTCAAATGACTTATTAGATACTTTTAATGAGTTTTTTCAAGAACTTTAGAAGAAAAAAAATTTGAGTTAAAAACTTAGAGAAAGTTAATCCAACACTTTCTCAAGAGAATCTTAACTTAAATGTTGAAGTCAAGTCTTTAAATTCTAGACTTTCAAATTTGGATATAGATCTTGTATCTCTTAAAAAAAATTATGAAGAGATATCCAAGAATGTATCTAAATTTAACAAAGGAAAGGAGAATTTAAAAGAAGTTCTCCAAACTCAAGTTCAAACTAATAAGAGATTTGGACTTGGTTTTCAAAAGTCTCTTGAAAAACATCATGTCTCTAATAACACTAGTAGTAATAAGGCTGGATCTATTTCTAGTGTTAAGAATAAATTATATGAGTTTTTTGAAAAACCAAAAACTATTATTTTCAATGAAAATAGTAATTCTGTAGTTCAAACCCATCAACTGAACCCCAATTTCAGTCGTCTGTCTAGAGTTTCAGAATCTTATTCAAAGAGACGAAAACCTCAGATAAGTCGACCTATTTCACCTCCCAGTCGACTGGATTTCATTAACAATAGACTGAAAGGTTCGATAAAGTCGACTGGACAGAGCAAAAATATATGGGTTCCAGTCAACCTGAGTCAAAAAGATAGAATTATTTATATAAATTCATTTGTTCTTACTGTATGTAATTCTGTAGATTATATTCCTACATTTGGTGGTAAATCAAACTCATTTTGGGTTTGGTTTCCCAAAAACTAATCCCTTTCGGACCCAATAAAAAGGGTACCATATTCACAATGATTTTTTTATAGGTATCTAAAAGAGAACATTGGATATTTGACAGCGGATGCTCCAAGCACATGACTAGTCATGTTCTATCTTTCATACAAGAGATTGATGGAGGAACAGTCACATTCGGTGACAGCAACAAACGGAAGGTTATTGGAATAGGCATGGTCGGTAAGAACTCTACCCCTAATATAGAAAAAGTTTTTCTTGTTAGTGGTATTAAGCATAATCTGTTAAGTATAAGCCAATTGTATGATAAGGGATATAAATTTGTTTTTGAAAAAGATGCGTGTTTAATCTATGATTCTACCATGCAAGATGTAATTTTTCAAGGCTTTAGGAAAAATAATATTTATGAGTTATGTTTAAAATCAAATGATTTTTCGAATGAATTTTGCTTAGTAGCTTCTAACAATGATTCTTGGCTTTGGCATAAGAGATTTGGCCATGTGAATATGAAAAATATTGCTAAATTGTCTAAGTACAACATAGTTAAAGGACTGCCAAGACTATCCTATAAAAATGATAAGTTATGTGATGCATGTAACCTAGGTAAACAAGTCAAATCTACTTTTAAGACAAAAGAAATGATCTCTACTAGTAGGCCTCTCAAATTAATCCATATGGATTTATTTAGTCCTACTAGAGTCGATTCTTTAAATAAAAGTAGGTTTGTATTTGTTTTAGTAGATGATTTTTCAAGATTCACATGGGTTTTCTTTATAAAACATAAGAATGATGCCTTTGAAGTATTTGAAAATTTTTGTAAACGGATTCAAAATCAAAAATCTCTAACCATAGTCACTATTAGAAGTGATCATGGTGGAGAATTTGAGAATGGAACATTTTCAGAATATTGCAACAAGAATGGTATAACACATTCATTTGCATTTCCTAGAGCTTCACCACAAAATGGAGTGGTTGAAAGAAAGAATAGGACTTTGCAAGAGTGTGCACGTACTATGCTTGTTGAAAGCAATTTGCCTAAGTACTTCTGGGCTGAAGCTGTTTCAACAGCGTGTTATGTTTTAAATAGAATTTTGATTAGGCCTAAGCTTAAGAAAACATGTTATGAACTATTTTTTGATAGGATTCCTAAAGTATCTTACTTTAAAGTATTTGGTTGCAAGTGTTTCATTTTAAACACTAAAGATAATTTAGATAAGTTTGATCATAGATTTAATGAAGGTATCTTCATTGGATACTCAAATAGGAGTAAGACATGTAGGATCTTCAATAAGTCAACTTTGACTATTGAAGAATCCATGCATGTTTCATTTGATGAATTTCTGACTTCATCTACTGTTATTGAAGATGATGAAACTGATTCATTACCTTTAAATAACGTAATTAAATCACTAGAGCAAACTACCCTAGCAGATAAGTCGACCGATAAGGAAATCAAGTCGACTGATGTGAATCAGTCGGCTGATGGACTAGTCAAGTCGACTGATCCTGTTGTGATGACTCAAACTTTACCAAAATCGTGTGTTGAAGTTAGAGATCATCCTCATGATCGATTGAAGACTTTTCTATTAGAAATTGGTTTTAAAATAGGTAAAGTAGATACTACTTTGTTTATTAGGAAAATAGAGACTGATATTCTAATCATACAAATATATGTAGGCGACATAATCTTTGGCTCTACTAATAGTAGTCTATGTCAAGAGTTTGCTAATACCATTAAAAATGAGTTTGAGATAAGTCACACGGGTGAACTCACTTATTTCCTTGGACTACAAATTAAACAATCACCAAATGGCATATTTATTAATCAAGGAAAATATGCAAAGGAATTACTCAAACGGTTTGGCATGGATAGCACAAGTAGTAAGTGTAACACCCCGAATTCCAAAACCGGTTGAATTCGAAGTTCCACAGGATCTTTAGACTTCTCTTCATACAATTTTACATGGAAATAAATTTTTTTGTTACATCAGAGTTTACATTTACATTGCATATTTACAGCGGAAGTAATTTACAACAATTTACATAAATTGAAATGTACAACACTTGAATCATTTTTTAATCAGCATGCATTCTTTAGTTTTGTTAATCACTTTACTCTGCACAGAAACTGTGAGCACGTCAGTTGCTTACAACCGACGAAATATTATACATGGCTATCCTCTTTATGCCAAAAATAGTATAACGATTCTCAAATACTTAAACAAACCACAAACTTGATCACAAACTGAACTACAATGGACTGTCCTATTGATGTCGTGTTGTGCGGTGCCCTTAGTCCTTAATGCAGTTATGTATGTTACATGACACTAATGCGCACTTGTTCAGATTCTATGCATCCCATACTACATAGGTCTGAGGGCAAGCCCTTAACCGTTGTTCATCTTGTAAGGTTCAATCCCTCGTCATGATTTAAACTACTACTGTAACTACAATAAGTATCCTATATGTTCTATGAATTATGAGCTCATGTCCAGATAGCCTGGAGAGAAATCCCAGGTCATGTCACGATGCATCGTGAAGAACCTATGGACAATTCAGTCTCCGTCATGGGACATGACACCACCCGCAGTCACCAAATACCCCACGAGTGTCGCCTGCAATACGGACTCCTGGAGACATATCCACGTCATGTCACGATGCATCGTGAAGACAGCCTGTGAATATTCTCACATCGTAGCTCCGAGGCCCTCATACTCGTGTTTTTCTCTAATTTTCATCACATCTTCACTATGTATCTAGTTCCTAGTTATTTGAATCATGAACAAAATCAATTCTCTAGAGTTAGCCCTTCCACTATACCGGTCTTAACCATTAATATCACATGACCCAAATCTTGGTCTTTTCATTTCAAATTTCATTTCAACATATTTCTTTTTCAATGCCGGTATGAGGCTTAACTACACTCTAGCTCTCAATTTCAATTCATAATCACAAGATTGAGTCTTTATACTCATAAGTTCTTTTTCACAATTAACATGATTTCCATTCTTCTCTATGAGTCAAATCTCACATATCAAGTTCAATTTTAATTCTTGTATTCCATGCTCAAAATTTCTTTTCCGTAAACACATTAGATTCTCATACTATAGTTTCTTTCCTTTACTTAATTCAATAGTCATAAAGTGGTATTTTTCACTCATATACAATATTCAACTTAGTATGTAAAAGCCCCTGAATAACACACTTAAATTTCTTTCATTCAAAATTCTCTTTTATAACTTAGCATGATCCTCTCATGAAAAGAACCATTTTTCACATTTATACAAATATCAACTTCATGCAATTCTACTTAATTCTTTACTTCTAAACCACCTTTATTTTAGTCAAATCATACCCAAATATTTTTTATTAAGTCCACATAATTTTAGACTAATTATAGTATTTTTTCCAATTTTTTATAAGCCACAAATCAATTTTTAAATGCCAAAAAAAAATCAAAATTTTAATTCCTGCCAAAGCCAGGAATCGAACCCACGACCACAGAGTAACCAACCGCCACCGAAAGCTAGAAAAGCCTAGGCACCACAACGATAGGGACTGCGGGTTTAATTAAGATAAAGTGTGTGTCTTGGGTTTCAGATTTTTTTGAAAAAGGGAAAAAACAAAAGGCTCACGCCAAGTTTCGAACCCAAGACCACCATGCCCAACCCACGGCTAAAGTAACCGAACCCAAATGCACCGGATAACCAATATGGCCAAGTGACTAACCTGATATGTTTTTAGGCTACGGGGTTTATAATCTAGGTCTCTGTTCTTTTCGAATTTTTACAAAAATGAATGGTTTTGAGTTCTCTTCTTCTCCAAATTTATTCAAAAGCTCCAGATTTTATTTTTCATCTCAGTACAGCATTCCAGTAAATTAAAATTTGATTTTTGATGCAAAATAATATAATTTGCTCTCTACTTCATTTTGCCCTTCAATTTTCGAATTTAGGGGAAAACAGGCATATTTTCCCTTTAAATTACACTTGAAATTTTCCTAGATCACATATAATAATTTTATTAACATTGTACAATTATCTCAGTAATAAATTTCCTTTTTCATGCCAATTAACAACTCAATAATCAAAATCACATATTTCCATAGTTCTTTCTTCAATTATTCAACATACAAGCATGTATTCTTAATTTAGCACATAACAATCAAATAGAGCTTGGTAGCATGGTAAACTCTACATTAACAATCATATTTTTGCAATCAATTTAATAATCTATTAACATACATTCAAACTAATAGCAATTCGTCTCATTTTCATAACGCATGGCTTAAATAGTGAGTTTCTTCTTAATTTATCAACCACATCCTAGCATGATGTCTAATTAGAAGTTTAAGAGAACCTCCCACCTTAAATGGAGAGAAAAATCAAATAAACTCCTAGAGATCTCCTACAACGAACGAGTGAAGCCTTCTCCTCCTAGATCAAGCCACAAAAGCCACCTCCTCATTGTTGCAAACTAGAACCTGAGCCTCCCTCCTTAGAAAAATCGGCCACCTCTCCTTGGATGAAGAACACACTAGCACTCAATCTTTTCAACTCACAAGCTCCTTAATCTTTTGTCTTACTAACTTGTATTTTTTTTCTCTCTCTTTCTTTTTCATCTTTAGGTGTAATGAAGACTAGTGTGTGTGTGTGGGGGGGGGGGGATATTTATATACTTTTTTAGGGTGAATGGAGGGCTAGGATTAGATCAAATGGTTAGAGATTAAGGGCTAAGATGCACTAGGGAGTTATAGAAACTACCCATGATGAACAACCACCTCTCCGCCACTTCCATCTCTCCCACTCTCTCCTATCCTATCCAGCCAGGGGTGAAAGGTGTGTAATGCACAATCCATTGCATGCACGTGCCACCTAGTTTCCCCCATTTACAAATTTGTTCATGTGACAAAAATTAATTGTCCATGAAAAGAGTCTACACTACAAGTTAGACCATTTTAAAAGAGAATTAAGTTAAATGGGCTCACCAATGGGCCAATTTAACCATGGGCTTAAATAATTAAATTAATTGATTAATAGAGTGGGCTTAAAAGAGACAATTAGGCTTAGATTTCAATTAGGCTTTTAAAGAAAATAATTTTAGGAAAATAAAGAGGAACAAATACTATATAAGAAATATATTTTATATGAGAAATTATACAAATAAAATTATACGTGCAAAGCACGTTAAATTAAAAAATCTCATAAATGAAAATTAGGGTGTTACAGTAAGACCACACTTATGGCTACTACTACTACACTTGACAAAGATGAATTAGGTAAGAGTGTCGATCAAAAACTCTATTGAGGTATGATTGGCTCACTCCTATATATAACTGCTAGTAGACCAGACATTATGTTTAGTTTATGTTTGTGTGCTAGATATCAGTCGAGTCCTAAAGAGTCTAACTTAAACGCTGTGAAACGTATTTTAAGATACATTAAAGGCACATCTGAGTATGGTTTATTTTATCCACGCACTGATGATTTTCAACTTTTGTCGTATAGTGATGCTAATTTTGCTGGCAGTAAAACTGATCGTAAAAGTACTAGTGGAACGTGTCACTTTTTGGGACACTCATTAGTATCTTGGTGCAGTGAAAAGCAAAATTCGGTATCCCTATCTACTACAAAAGCTGAATATATAGCTGCAAGTTTGGCTTGTGCCCAAATTTTGTGGATGAAACAAACCCTATTAGATTATGGTATTTCATTTTCAAAACCTGCTATAATGTGTGATAATACCAGTTCCATTAATTTATCTAAAAATCCGATTTAACATTCACGTACGAAACACATTGATATTAAACATCATTTTCTACGTGATCATGTTTTAAAGGGAGATATATCTTTAGACTTTATTTCTACTGATAAACAAGTAGCAGATATCTTTACTAAACCACTTAAGGAAGACACTTTTATCACCTTAAGAAGAGAACTAGGAATTTGCAGTTTTTATGATATTTCTTAAATTTTTTATCTTGTGTAAGTCGACTTAAAACTATTTTTCAGTCGCTGACCAAGTACTTTTTGGCTGAATTTTATGCTCTAGATAGTTGACTGTGTACAGTACCCAGTCGACTAACAGAAGTATTACTTGATATTTTTGTTTGTTTTATTTGCTTTCGACTAAGTCGACTATTCCTCCAAATCAGTTGACTGTCGCGACATCAGTCTGTCTTTCTAATTCGAAACGACGTATTTTTTTAGGCATCTCTCTTTATCCTTTCTTACCCATTGGTTGATCCTATTCTTTGATTAACTCCAGTCTTGATCACAGCCCTCTATTCTAAGTAAACCCTAGTTTTTATCCCTTTTCTTTCACTTTCCCTTTTTTTTCACATCCTCTCTCTCAAAAAGAAGAAGAAGTCGGCTGCTACCTTCTCTTGGCAATTTCAGTGCTTTGGTGCTAAAAAATTTGAAGATTGTGTTCAGATTTTGAGTACATTTCACTGGCCAAAGTCTTTTTCGAGTTTGTTGAAGCTTTGTTCTTCTCTTTCTTTCTTCGTTGTTAGGTATAATTTATTGACCTCTTTCCCTTTTAAATTTTCTAGAGTTGAATCATGCCTCCAAAGAGAGCTCGTGGTTCTAATGTTTAGGAAGGTCCATCCTCTAGCAATTACCTTCAATATCTTAGAAATCCCAACCTTGTTGAGAAATTCTTTCTCATATGTCAAATTGCTATCTTTCTGGGGAGATTTGTCAATTTTCCTGATTTAGATAGGTTCCCCTTAGCCACATTGTTTGAACAATGTGGGTTATTTGATTTGCTTTCCCTTATTAATCAACTGTATTACTATCCACAACTTATATATTTGTTTTATACAAATATAAGAGTTGCCACTTCCGATGATGGTAACGAAATATTTTTTACTACTACGGTAAAAAATATTCGTATGAGACTAACTTCTAAAAAATTAGGGATTATCTTGAGTATTCCTAATGAAGGGTTGGATTTAGGGGAAATTGAAATGGATGACGACTCTATTTTTTCAAAAATCTACTTGCCAAATCGCGGTCCCCTAATGACTAACTAATCAATTACACCGCTTGCTAAGCTAGTTGCAAGAATTTTGTCGTAACATTATCCCTAAAACGGAAGTTACGATCAATTTTCCCACGAGTTGCAACAAGCTGTCTATGCGATTTTTGGCAATATCCAAATAAATTGGAGTCGAGTCATGTTCAGTCGTCTTCATAAGGCTCACACTTCTTTCCTTCCTTTTGGTGCAATACTTACTCATGTTTTCAACTTCTATGAAGTTGATCTTACTTCTGAGTCTAGTGTTGTCACTCATTATGAGTCTTTTGATCGTGTGAGTTTAGCTTGTATGAAAATTCTTCACTTTCCTCCTAGGTCTCCTCGAAGGAATGTCCCTCCTATTCCTTTAGCCACTTCAGGTCGTAGGTCCTCTGCCTCTAGTTCATTTCGTCCTAGAGCTGTTTTTTCCGATCCTGAGAGTCTTTATCATTCTGTCAACTATCTCATGGATCGTCAGGATACCCTTGAGGCCAGTCTTGCTCACCTAACCCACTTGTTCACTCATCAATTTCCACCTCCTCCTGCCTCCCAAGGTGCTGATAACGAAGGCGAAGACTGACTTGATGTATTTTTTTATTTTTTGTTGTTGTAATTTTTTGTTATGTTTTATGTATTTTTCTTTTATGCAGTATTTGAAAACATGTACTTCAATTTCCTTTGTCTAAATTTGTTATGTTTTTGCAATGTGTTTGTTCTTTATGCAATGCTTTCCATTATGTTATTGTTTCTTTCCTTCTTTTTTTTGTTGATGACAAAGGGGGAGAAAAGATGAGTTTGTTTTGGGGAGAAAAGGATATGGTTTTGTTTTGTGCATATTTTTAACTTGTGCATGTTG
Source organism: Hemerocallis citrina (assembly GCA_017893485.1). NCBI lineage: Eukaryota > Viridiplantae > Streptophyta > Magnoliopsida > Asparagales > Asphodelaceae > Hemerocallis > Hemerocallis citrina. Next base: position 86,817,655 of record CM030368.1, read on the forward strand.
TACATTAGTTAGGGGGAGCATTTTTAATTATTATTATTATTGTAAGCTATTGTTTTGTCATCATCAAAAAGAGGGAGAATGTTGATTCTTGGTTTTGATGACTACAACACAATTCAAAGTTGTGCTACCACTTATATATATTGCAGGATGTAGCAACGACACATATCATGGTGCAATACACAAAGGCAAAGTTGATCCAATGAAGCTTTCAAAAGAATCGATCAAACTACAAGATCTAAGTTCAAGTCACATTTGATCAAGCAAGCTACAAGATATAAAGACAATGGCTCAAGCTTAAGTCAAAGACTCAAGTTCAAGACACGACTCAAGTGCTTCAAATGTTTTGTATTAAGTGTCTTGTAACAAATGTAATTTTTATTCTTTGAGTCTTAGAATATTGTAATAGCTTTGTCACACATACACTCACACATATCTTTTAATAATTGAGTGTTTTACAAAAGTTAAAAGGTCAAAACAAGCTTGAATAAAATCAGTTGTTGAGTACTAGTCGACTACTCTTCGGAACCAATCGACTGTCTTAGTACAAAACTGTCTGAACTCATACAAGCTCTGACCGAACGACTTATTCTGGCAACCAAGTCGACTGTTCAAGCCATTACGACATTTTTCTGTTTTTAAAACTTGTTTTTCAAATTCAAAACATTTATTTCCATTGGTTGACAGTTGGTGCATCTGTTTCTCAATGTCCAATGAGTCTAACTCTATAAGTAGAGTGTAAAAATCACTTGGTAAAGGTTCCAAGCATTTTTTCTTAAGTTTCAAGATTTTGTTTTTGAAAAGAACAAGCATTCTAAAAAGCATTCATATTCTCTAAGTCTTGGTTCTCTGAAAATCAGTCTAGTATAACATTGAATTCGTTTTAGACTGAATTCAGAAGTTGACCTATTAGCCACCATACAAAAATCACAAATCACAAATAAGGCTATAGGTTGTTGTAACTCTTTTGTAGTTGTTTTTCACTCTCGGGTTGTAACAGTGGTCCTCTCGGTTGGAGAGTAGGGCTCTAGGTTGTAGATTCGGGTTTTCACTCTAGGTTGTAGAGTGGGTGTGCTCTCTTTAGTGGTGAGAGAGGACTATGGGTTTGACAAGGTTATTGTCAAACATTGTAGGGTAATCTTGTATTTTTTTCAAGAATAGTGAAAAATCTCAAGTGGGTTGCTTGGGGACTGGTTGTAGGTGGGGAGGACCGAACCAGGATACATCGCTGTGTACTCTGTGGTTGACTCTCTCAGTTTGCCTTGCCTACATGTCACTCCCCGCTTCCCAAAAATACAGAATACGAGCACGTAACATTGGCCCAGCGAATTATTTTCATCATCCATAAGCTGTTCAAGAATCTTTACAACATCTCACAAAATAATCAGAGTCGGAAGCAAGAGGATCAACCACACATGCATAATTGAATTAATATATCAACAGAATTTACTTGAAACAAAATGTATTAATTTCAAATAAATTAGATCTGAACAAGTCAAAAATCCTGGGTCATACTGCCCAAATACAAAGAATCCACGTAAAAGATAAATTGTTCAAAATGAGCAATAGGAAGTAAATGAAGATAGAAAAAGCTCCAGCCAACTAGAACTTTGGATCACATACTCCATCGGGCAGCTAATCACCAAAATCTGTAATTTGACAAATTGCAGGAAGAAGAAAAAAGAAACAAGATTCTCGTCAATGCAAGTTACGCGCCGCTTGTAATGCAGGATACAATTACAAGGAAACCTAACTAATCTAAATAATAGCAGAAACAAAACATATCATGGTATATGCATAACAGAATCAACTAGCATGGTATAAAAACATGTGTCAAGTGTCAAAAGTTAAATAGCATGCAAACAGATATACAAATGATAGTGTCAGATAATGGTGTCAAGTGATAGTATTAGACAGATAATCAGATAATCAGATAGCATATTCAGATATCAGATTCAGATATAGATACAGATGTCAGATACAGATTCTTATAAGTCTTGTATTAATCACTAACTAGGTAGCACTTCATATGCCATCCTTTTATCACATGGTTGCTACATTCAAAACAGTTACATTTGTAGATTTAGTAGGGGATCTTATAGGGCCGTGTACTCAGGGTTCAGACAGATATCAGATAATCAGATCAGACAGATAGAACCTAGTGATTCTCTTCTTCTCTACACCTTCCTATAGGAAATAATGTAGATAGGGTCAGATAACAGATTCAAACAGATAGATAGAACCTACTGGTTCTCTTCTTCCCTACACCTTCCTATAGAAAGTAATGTAGACAGGGTCAGATAACAGATAACAGATAATCATAAGGGAAATACCGGCCCCCTTCTAAGTACACATTTCTATGCTTTCCTACTACTAGATCTTTCCCATAAACCCCGACTTGATCATTTTATAATTATTATCAGACAGATGTACATGTGCATGAAACAGAGTAAATCTAGCATGATATAATGACCCACAAGTTCAAAATAACAGATAAGCATGTACAGATGGTAAGTCACATAACAGAACAAAATAGGGTACTTCCTAATTCAGGACTAGAGAAGTCAAAAAATACCATATTACCTTACCATACCGTACCATACCATTACCATACCAAAAAATACCGAAACTTGGTAATACCATACCAAATTTTCACTATTGTACCATACCGATTTTTCATGGTATGGTACTGGTACAAAATTTTTATACCGTTGGTATACTGTACCATACCGAATATATTTAATATATATTTAATCTAATTTTTATATTTTAAAACCTAGACCCAGAATAAATTCTAGGCCCAGGCCTAGTCTTTCTTTTTCTTTTTTTTTGTTTTTTCTACCCTAGCCATCGGCTAGTGACGCTAGTCTTCTTCATCTTCACTGATAATCAAATTACCCATTCACCTCTTCACCGAATCAGATCTTCCTCTTCACCGAATCACCGAATCACCGTACTGGGCAGTCCAGAAGGGTAATTTATTATGCTTAGTTATTTGAATTTGAGCTTTCAATTTGATTGTTTCAATTACTATCGATTTTTGTGATTTAAAAAAAATATTTTTGTTTTTTGGTAGGGTATAAACTTATAATTGAAGGCTTCAAGAGCTATAAGGAGCAAGTGGCAACAGATCTGTTTAGTCCGAAAGTCAACTACGTCGGTTCGTACTGTCGGCAACAAATTGAATTAGGAACAAATTGAATTAGGATCCATCCATCCTACTTGGCTGGAGATGAAAGCCATGTCTACTCCGTGTAAAAATCTCATAGATTACACACAGATATAATTACACAGAGGCACACACACCCCCCATTTGCACTAGTTACACGCACAAATGCAGACTTAGTTATTCCGTGTGTTTGCTAATTTACATGCATATTTCTGTTAATATGAATGATTTTTTTTAGTAATATAAATAATTTTTTATTCTCATTCATTCTGCTTCAGGTTGTCAGAGGAGATTTCATTGTATATTTCAATTAGATCATCGATGCACTTTGCAAGATATCTGCATATTCATACCCCATTGTGCAATGTACTGCTCATTTACTGGACCGACTTGTCAAGGTTAGATAGTAGTTATGACTTTTGGGTTAAGAATTTTTTTTTTGTATTAGCTAATAACTCATCCTTTTTATAAACATAATTTGTTAACCAGGAAATTGTAACTGAGAGTGATCAGTTCAGGTACACCTTTTGGCATCATCTAAATTTGTTTTAGTTGAAATGGAAGAGTGAACTAAATTCATTCATTATATTCCCTTGCGTATTGCAGCATAGAAGAGTTCATACCACTCTTAAGGGAGCGCACGAATGTACTGAATCCTTATGTACGGAAATTTTTGGTGAGATGGATCACAGTTTTGGATAGTGTTCTAGATATTGATATGCTTGGTTCCAAATTTTCTTGATGGTAATATTTCTAGAAATTATGCTGAAGGATTACATATCTACCTGTTGGAATGCAATCTTATATAAGTTGTTATAAATTTGCAGGTTTCTTTAACATGTTAAGTGATTCCAGTCATGAAATACGACAGCAAGTTGATTCTACACTTGGTGAATTTCTCCAAGAAATAAAGAACTCTCCAGTAAGCATTCTTTTCTCCTATACAAGTGTTTGTTGGATTCAGTTGAGAATTTCTGATGGCTTGTTTATTGTGCCACTCGGTCATGAGAAACAAAGTTTGAAATTGGTACATCCATATTTCTTGATGTCCGGTACTACCATGGTACTACCATTACCATACCGATATTTCGGTATTACCGAACTTGGTAGTACCAAAATTTTGGCACGGTAATGGTAGAGAAATTTGTGTACCAAGTACACATGTACGGTAGACAGTAGAGTAATTTTGAACAGTACCGTACGGTATACCACCCCTATTCAGGACAGCACTACAGTACAGTACTAAATCAGCGATTCCCGTTACCACAAATATCAAAACCTGAATCCATCCTGAGAATCTGGAAAATAGATGTAACCCCTATTTTCATTTTTCATATTTTTGGTGTATTTTTCTTTCTTGAGTATCTGTACTCTCTGTTGTATTTTTCTGAACCGTATATTGAGTTGTTTCAGTATATTTTCATTTTCTTTTCTCATTCTTGATTTTTTTTGCGAGTTATTTCCGATTTCTTGGTTGTTCTTGTTCATGGTTGTTGTTTCGCTCTTTATTGTTGTCTCGCTCTCTTTATTTGTGTTTTTGTGGTTCACTTGGAGATTTGGTGTTCTACCCCATTCCTAATCCTATTATTTTGATCCCTAATTGATTACCAAAGCCATATTACCCAATCCTAGTTTGAATCATATTCAATTGATCCCCATTTGTCTTATTGGGTCAATCCTATTCATACTCCTAATAAACCCATTAACCCAAATACCCATTAACCCCATTCACCTCCTCATATATATACCCTACATCCCCTCACACAAACCCTAACCCTAACACCTCCAACCCTCGCCCTCGGTCTCCATCTCTCTCTCCTTCCAGGCTGCACACCCGAGCCCCCAACCCGGCCTACACCTTGGCCGAGACCCCCTCCTCTTCCCGGCTACACCTCCAACCCGCACACCCTGAGCCCTCTCTCGACCATCGCTGGCCACCCTACACCCCCTCATCCCGATCATCTACCTCCTTGCCGATCAACACCCTCCAAACCACAAGCACCGCAAGGACATCATCTTTCTTGTTGTGGGTTTTCTCTTCTCTTGCTTTGAGAAGCGCGTCGTGTGTTCGTGCGAGTTGTTCGTGGGTTCATTGCTTGGATTCGTTGATTCGTGGATATTTGTTCGTGGGTTTTGCTCGTTACTCTTGGTTCTCGTTGTTCTTCATCCCGATTTAAGGCAAGTAACTTGTACTCCAATTCATTTGTTTGATACAAGTCAAAAATACCATCTATAGTGTAGTTGGGTCTAGAGACGACTCTTATTTGTGATATGCTTGATGGGTTTTGTCTCTATTGTGGAAATTTGACCATAGATGTCACACGACACAATATGGACATGAATTAACTTAGAATTTGTCCGTTCTTGATTTTGATCATGTATGTGAGATTTTTGTGAGAATTCGTGATTTGGTTGAGACCCATGTGAAATACTTGGTGTGGACATGATAGATACCCCAATTTATGATGTTTAGACACTTGGTAGACTCGATTTCATGTTTGGGTGTGTCTGGATCAATTTTCTTGAATCTATGTCGATTTTGCTTTTAGGGGAAAAATATGTAGTTTGACGCTGATCTGTTTTGTTCACTGTTTTGGACTATTTTAAAGTCAGTATATTAATTTCGGTATAAAACATGAGATTTAGAGAATTTTGTCTATTTTCAAACCCCTCTGACCTTGCTTAATTTTGTTTTCGTATGACTGAGTTATGACAATTTTACTATAGAGGTGTCGATCTTTTACATATTCTGTTTTTCGGTAATTTTGATGACAAATCATTTTAAAGAACTAGGCTACATATATTATTTTGCTCCAAAACTTTGGTCATTATTTCTTCACCTAGTTAGGGATTACCCAGAATTTTTGTGGATTTTATTGGTGAGTTTTATGCATTGTTTCATACCCGTTTATGAAAACTATACATGCTGTATTTTGGCTACTGTTCTGTAAAGAATTATGTTTTCACCCCCTTTCCTTTTACTGCATGAAAATTTTCTGTGAAATATGAAAGTTAGTTTATTTTATCTATTTTCGTCTCCCTTTGGCAGATTTGGATTTCGTTTCACGGCTCGCGAGATATTTCAGTTTTCGTACAGCAGTGTTGGGAATTCCAGATTGGCCAAACTATCGTTTCTTGATGTTTTCTTATATTTGATGGCTGAACAAATTTTACTGGAATATTATAAAACTTTATATTTTGATTCTAGACATATAGGGGAATACCCCAGATTTTTCCTGAATTTATTTGAGAGGTTTTGATGCGGTTTTCCTGACTGAAAATTCGTCTGGATTCAAACCTGTTTTAAGTAATGATGTTGTGAATTACTACATGACTTATTTATATTCGATGGATTCGTGTGGAAGTCTATTTTCCAGATCCTTTGACGGATCCAAATTTGGATGTTCGTAGTAGCGGGAATCTCTATTTTTGTACAACACTGTCTTGTTGTCCTGAATTAGAAAACTAGTTATTTTATCCTGTTAAATGTTATCTTGTACCTGTACTTGTTTATCTTGCACCTTGAACTTGATACATGCTTATACCCTGTTATCCTTGCTTTGTTTTGCGACACATACATGCATGTCTGATTATAATAATAAATGACCAAGCCGGGGTTAAGGGAAAGATTTAGTAGTGGAAAATATAGAAACGTGTACTTAGAAGAGGAACTATGTCCTGCCTGCCTGTTCCGTATTCATGAATACATGATTCACAATCCTGTTTACCTGTACCTGACTGCATGCGTCCCTATAGGACTCTAATTCGGAAGATAACCACTAGGTTATGCCTGTTCCTGTTATACCTGTTTCTTCTTTCAGTCAGGTACAGGTAAACAGGAGATTCATACTGTTCCGAATATAACCTAGTGGTTATATTTTGCTTATTTTGTTCCGAATATAACCAAGATATCTTCTAAATTATTTTGTATTTGGGTGATGTGATCCAGGATATTTGACTTGTTCAGAACCTGATTATTTGAGAATATTATATTTTGCTTCAAGTAATTTCTGTTGGTATCTTCTTTCAGTTATGCATGTCTGGTTGTATCCTTTGCTTTCGACTCTAATTATTCCTGTAGTATGTTGTAAAGATTCCTGAACATCTTATAAATGATGAAAATCATTCGCTGGGCTCATGTTACGTGCTCGTATTCCGTATTTTTGGGAGAGTCTTCAGAACAGTTTGGGGAATAAATTAAAGTACAGTACAGCTTTTCACCCCCAGACTGATGGACAGTCAGAGCAGACTATTCAGATTCTTGAGGACATATTGAGGTCCTGTATGCTTCAGTTTGGTGGATCTTGAGAGGACCATTTGCATCTCGTAGAGTTCTCGTACAATAACAGTTTTCAAGCTAGTATTAAAGCTACTCCATTCGAAGCACTCTATGAGCGGAAGTACAGATCGCTAGTGTGCTGGGATGACATTGGTGAGAGACAGTTGTTGTGTCCACAGTTGGTCACCAAGATAGTGGATATTGTGGTTCAGATCAGGAAGCACTTGCAGGCAGCTCAGGACAGGCAGAAGCGATGGCCTGACGTCCATTGGAGAGCTTTGGAGTTTATTGTTGGTGATCATGTTTTCCTTAAGGTATCACCGTGGTGTGGTGTCATTCGGTTCGGTAATGGGGGCAAGCTTAGCCCTAGGTTTATTGGACCGTTTGAGATTTTGAAGCGAGTAGGCAAGGTGGCAGATCGTCTTGCTTTGCAGCTAGCTTTATCAGGAATGCACGATGTTTTCCATGTCTCACAACTCAGGAGATAAATCCAAGATAAGAGCCACGTGATCGACTATTCTGAGTTGACCATTCGGCCGGATTTGACTTGTGAGATTCTACCAGTTGCTATTGTGGATCGGCGGGAGAAAGTGCTTAAGAACAAGGTCATCAAGTTTTTTCGTGTTGCTTGAAATCCTCACTCGCTTGGTGAGTCGACTTGGGAGCTGGAGGAGGAGATTCAGCAGAAATTTTCTCATTTGTTTGGGTAGTTATGTTTTGTTCTTTTGGTTGTTTAGGGGTTACCCTATGTATCTTACTTTGAGAAGCGTGTCGTGTGTTCGTGCAAGTTGTTCGTGGGTTCGTTGCTTGGATTCATTAATTCATGGATATTCGTTTGTGGGTTTTGCTCGTAACTCTTGGTTCTCGTTGTTCTTCATCCCGATTTAAGGCAAGTAACTTATACTCCAATTCATTTATTTGATACAAGTCAAAAATACCACCTATAGTGTAGTTTGGTCTAGAGACAACTCTTGTTTGTGATATGCTGGATGGGTTGTGTCTCTATTGTGGAAATTTGATCATAGATGACACACGACACAATATGGACATGAATTAACTTAGGATTTATCCGTTCTTGATTTTGATCATGTATGTGAGATTTTTGTGAGAATTCGTGATTTGGTTGAGACCCATGTGAAATACTTGGTGTGGACATGCTAGATACCCCAATTTATGATGTTTAGACACTTGGTAGACTCGATTTCATATTTGGGTGTGTTTGGGTCAATTTTCTTGAATCTATGTCGATTTTGTTTTTAGGAGAAAAATCTGTAGTTTGACGCTGATATGTTTTGTTTGCTGTTTTGGACTGTTTTAAATTCAGTATATTAATGTCAGTATAAAACATGAAATTTAGAGAATATCGCCTATTTTCAAACCCCTCTAACCTTGCTTAATTTCGTTTTCGTATGACTGAGTTATGACTATTTTACTACAGAGGTGTCGATCTTTTCCAGATTCTGTTTTTCGGTAATTTTGATGACAAATCATTTTAAAGAACTATGATACATATATTATTTTTATCCAAAACTTTGGTCAGTGTTTCTTCATCTAGTTAGGGATTTTCCAGAATTTTGGGGGATTTTATTGGTGAGTTTTACGCGTTGTTTCATGCCCGTTTATGAAAACTATACATGCTGTATTTTGGCTACTGTTCTGTAAAGAATTATGTTTTCACCCCCTTTCCTTTTACTTTATGAAAATTTTCCGTGAAATATGAAAGTTAGTTTATTTTATCTATTTTCGTTTCCCTTTGGCGGATTTGATTTCGTTGAACGGCTTGCGAGATATTTCAGTTTTCGTACAACAGTGTTGGGAATTCCAGATTGGCCAAAGTATCGTTTCTTGATGTTTTCTTATTTTTGATGGCTAAATAAATTTTACTATAATATTATGAAACTTTATATTTTTATTCTAGACATATAGGGGAATACCCCAGATTTTTCTTGAATTTATGTGAGAGGTTTTAATGCGGTTTTCCTGACTGAGAATTCATTTTATTGATTTCTGACTGAACATGTTTTCTGGATTCAAACCTATTTTGAGTTATGATGTTGTGAATTACTATAGAACCTATTTATATTCGATGGATTTGTGTGGAAGTCTATTTTCCAGATCCTTTGACGGATCCAAATTTATAGTAGCGGGAATCACTGTTTTTGTACAACACTATCTTGCTGTCCTGAATTAGAAAACTAGTTGTTTTACCCTGTTATGTGTTATCTTGTACCTGTACTTGTTTATCTTGCACCTTGAACCTATACATGTTTATACCCTGTTATCCTTGCTTTTTTTTGTGACACATACATGCATGCATGATTATAATAATAAATGACAAAGCCGGGGTTAAGGGAAATATCTAGTAGTGGAAAATATAGAAACGTGTACTTAGAAGAGGACCTGTGTCCTGCCTGTCTGTTACGTGTTCATAACTACATGATTCATGATCCTGTTTACCTGTACCTGACTGCATGCATCCCTATAGGAAGATGTACTCGGAAGATAACCACTAGGTTATGCCTGTTACCTGTACCTGACTGCATACTTTCCTTAGGAAGATGTACTCGGAAGAGAACCACTAGGTTCTACCTATTCCTGTGATACCTATTTCCTGAACCTGAGTACAATGCCCTATGGACTCCACAACGAAATCTAAAACAAAGCTGTTTGTTGTAGCAACCATGTGTTATGTTTTTGGGGCGCATGAAGTGCTACCTAGATAGTAATATAACAAGACTTGACATGACATAATCTGATTTCTTGTACTTGATACCTGATTACCTGTTTACATGATTACCTGTTACCTGATACCTGTTACCTATATACCTGTTACCTGATTATCCTGTTACATGTCGACCTGTTTACCTGTTTACTTAATACTTGAGACATGTTACCTGTACCTGTTAGTATACCATGCTATTTGTTTTATTTTCCTGATTCATGTTAGATATTATATTTCTGTTGACACACTTATACCATGCTATGCCTGTTACTTAGAATTTCCTATCCCCTGTACTTGTATCCTACATTATAAGTGGCCCGTAACTTGCAATTGAGGGGTACTTGTTTTTCTTTTTCCTTCTCTTGCAAATTTACTAATTGCATATCAGGATGCTCGACTGCCAGATGGTATTGGTGAGATGATGTATTAGTACTAGATTTTCTGCTTTATTATTATTATTACTTATTGCTGGAACTTGAATAAAATGTACTTTGAGACTTGGATAATTATTTTGTATTTGGGCGATGTGACCCAGGATATTTGACTTGTTCAGAACCTGATTATTTGAGATTATTATATTTGGTTTCAAGTAATTTCTGTTGGTATCTTGTTTTAATTATGCATGTATGGTTGTATCTTGTGCTTCCGACTCTGATTATTCCTATGGTATGTTGTAAAAATTCCTGAACAGTTTATGGATGATGAAAATCATTCGCTGGGCTTATGTTACGTGCTCGTATTCCGTATTTTTAGGAAGCGAGGTGTGATAATAAACTTCCAACCGAATCTAGCGGATACACATAAGTCACATAGTGTTTTAGAAAAAACATAACTCAAAACTGATTTGAAATCAAAAGATACGTTCAGCTAGAAATCAGTAAATCAAATTCACAGTCAAGAAAACAGCATCAAAACACCTCAAATAAATCCAAAACAAATCTGGGATATTCCCCTATATGCCTAGTATCAGAATATGAAGTTTCATAATTTTCCAGTAAGATTAGTTTAGCCAACAAAAATCAGAAAATATCAAGAAACGATAGTTTGGCAAATCTTGAATTCCCAACACTACTGTAATATCTCGCAAACCGTGAAACAAAATCCAAATCCGCCAAAGGGAGAAGAAAATAGACAAAATAAGCTAACTTTCATATTTCATAAATGTTTTTCATACAGGTTAAGTAATTAGGGTGAAAATACAAATCTTTACAGAACAGCGAGCAAAATCCAGCAAGTATAGTTTTTATAAACAAACATGAAACGGTATATAAAACTCATCAATAAAATCTACCAAAATTCTGGGTAATTCCTAAATAGGTATAGAAATACTGTGCAAAATTTTAGATCAAAATAATATGCTTAGCACTAGTATTAAAATAGTTTAGTCATCGAAATCATCAAGAAATGAAATCTGGAAATGAAATACACCTCTGTAGTAAAACAATCATATGTCACACATACAAAAACGAAATCGATCAAGGTCAGAGAGTTTGGAAAGAAGACGGATTTCTCTAAAAATCATGTTTAATAATGAAGTTAAGATACTGACCTTAATATGGTCTAAAATAGCAATCAAAACTGATCATCAACAAAATACAGATTTTTCTCTTAACAACAAATCAACATACAACATATGAAACTCGTCCCAAACATAATCAATCATGTTATAGAGTCTACTAAGTGTCCAAACATCACGAAATAGGGTACATGGCATGTCCACAACAAGTATATCACATGGATCCAAACAACACACAAATTATCATAATTATCTCACAAATATAATCACATCAGGAACGGTCAAAACCTAAGTTGTTTCATGTCAAATTTGTGTCGTGAGGCAACTATGGTCAAATATCACTATAGAGACAGTACTCATCAAAAAATACATCACACACGAGTTGTCTCTAGAACCCAATTATACTACAAGCGGTATTTATGACTTATTTCATACAAAGAAATTAAGTACAAGTTACTTGCTTGAGAGACGACGACGGAACGAAGCAAAGAGCAAGAATAAAGGGAACGGATTCCCATGCACGAACTCAACGAACAACGAACAACGAACCATGAACCACGAACAAGATGATCACGAACACAAAATCACGAGCAAGCGGACATGAACAAGATCACGAACACAATCAGACGGCTGAGATTGAAGATCAAAATGATCAGATCAGATCGAACGGTCAGATTTCCCTGATGATGAAGATAATGATGAAGATCAATATCGACCGATCGAACGGCTGTGATCAAAGAAAGTTGATGATCATCATGATCGTGACGATCAAGAAGAGATCGGACGGTTAGGATCTAATCGGATGATCAAGAGGAGATCGAAGGCCCACATCCAATCAAGCATGATGATCAAGATCCGACGGACGGCCAAGATCACCCCGATGGTGACGATCAAGATCAAATCAACGGACGGCTAGGAATCAATCAATCAAGATCAAGATCACAATCAACGGACGGCTCACAACCAATATGATCAAAACTCATCAATGGCACTAGCTTGGCTGCTTGCTGGTGGTGATGCGAGATAAGGCGGATGGCGGACGGCACACAGGGGCAGCACCGGCATCGGGAGGACAGGCCGGAGGGGCATCGCGACTGGCGGTAGGGAAGCTGCTGACTATCGTGCTGCAGGCGAGGAGGATGGGGTACTGCCACCGCAGTGGTGCTGCACTGGTTGTGGTAGAGAACAGGGAGAGGCAGGGGGTGTCGCTGGAGTCGTGGCGACGATGTCGCTGCAATCGCGCCGGAGGGAGAGGGTGCAGACGGAGGAGAAGAGGAGGTCACGGCGACCAGCCAAGGAAAGGAGGATGGAGGGGCTGTGGTGCAGTCGTGGCGAGAGGGAGAGGCACTCGGAGCATGGCGGGGAGGATGAGAGTGGGAGCAGGGGTTGAAGTGACGGGAGAGGCAGGAGAAGTTGAAACGGTGGAAGGGAAAAATAGACGGCTGCATGGGTTCATAGGGGGGGATTATAAATGGGGTTAGGGTTAGGTTGAGAGACGGGTAACGGGTTGGGGAAAAGGGGTTAAGTAAATAGTAATGGGTTAAAGGGGATTTTAAAACAGAGTGTTGGGTTTTGGGGATAGTAAACGGGTAATTGGGTTTGGGAAAAATAAATAAATAAAATAAATAAATAAAATAACAAATAAAAATATAAAATTGGGATTTTATAGAATAATAATAATAATAATAATAATAATAACAATAACAAAAACAATAATAATAATAACAGTAATATTAACAATAAAAGAAATCAAAGTAATAATATCAGTAATAAGATTTGTATAAAAAAATCATAAGAAATAGTTAGAAATAAATTATTGATAAAAAATAGGCTTTAAAAGAAGATCCAAGAATACATTAACAAAAAAAAATTGAAAGCAAAAAATAATTTACAAAAATTTTAAATACAGAAAATACACAAAAATACGTTTTTGGGAAAACAGGGGTTACACTACAAGAATACTCAAGTTGATGGTTTCCGCCTATCCCTTCATGAACTTCTTTGAAAGCATAGTTGGCCACTTCGGAGGAGAGGCACCAAAGGTTTGGTTGACCATCAACTTGAGTATATGAGCCCTTATAGAGGACCCCTTCTACGAGTATGTACCTTTGAGCCCTTACCCGAACCTTTCTTGATTCTTTCGTATCTACAGGGAGGATCCCTTTATCAAGGAAATCGACTAAGGGTTTCATCCAACAATCCTCGGGTGATCGAAGTGCTACATGCATGAGCTCCAGTGTCTCTTCTTCTGTAACATCCTGGATTTTCAAATACTAATTAAATAAGAGTTTGTTTATTTTCACGTGTTGTGCACGTGTAAATTCATGCACTTATTTCTCTAAAATATTCTCATGAACATTTTGATCATATTTTTCTCTTTTAATCTAGAAAGCCTAATTAGAATCCTAGGCCTAATTGTCTCTTTCTAGCCCACTTTAATTAATTAAATTTATTAATTTATTAGAGCCCATGGTTTATCTGCCCATTAGTGAGCCCATTAACTGAATTCCCCCTTTAATTAACTTAACTTGTAGTGTAGACAAGTTTAATAGACAATTAATTAATCCACATGAACAAACTAACAACTAGGGGTACCAGTATTGCATGTGCATTGCACTAGCACGTACTTAGTGCACCATAGGGGGTGGCCGGATTTCACAAAGAAAGAGGGAGAGATGGGTGTAGTGGTGAGTTGGTTATCTCATCATGGGTATTTGCTACAACTCCCTATTTCATCATAGCCCTTGATCCCTAACCAATTTGGACTAATCCTAGCCTTCCATTTGCACTCAAAATTTGTATAAATACCCTCCCCCCCCCCCACCCCTCTTACACTCTTCATGCTTACACCTAAAAGATTGAAAGAACGAAAGAAAAGAAGACACAAATTAGTAAGATTGAAAAATAGTGAGAAAAAAGTTTGAGTTGTGTGCTTGTGTGTGTGTCCATCCCCAATTGAGGCTGGTAATTCATCAAGAACAAGGGAGGCTCGGGTTCATCAAGTCTAGGAGGAGAAAGCGCATTCTTGGTGGCACGACCTAGGAGGAGAAGGCTTCATTTGTTCATTCTAAGAGTCTTTAGGAGTTCTCATTGTTTTCTCTCCAAATAAGGTGGGCAATTTTCTTAAACTTCTAATTAGTTACCATGCTAGGTTTTTGGTTGTGATTATGTTAGAATAAATAAGAGAACATTACTTTATGATCAGTTACCATGATTAAGGAGAAAGTGAACCCATGTGGAACTGCATGAAATTATTAGAAAATTTGATTAAATGAGGTGAATAGAAATGTTGTTGTGACAACTTGATAATGCATTAGTATGTTAATTAAGAAAGTATGAATCTCTTTATTAAGATGTTCATGTATGTGGGAAAAATGCAATGTGAAGAAATGTGTTTATGAATGAATTGTGAATTATGGGAAACCTTCATGCTATGAAAGTAGAACTGATTAATAAATTATACATGTTTATTGTTATTAAGATTAGTACTAAAAATCCCAAATTTGCATATTGTTTTGTTGGAAAAACAGAAACGAACATTTTGTGAATTAGGACTAATTTATTTAAAAGAATAGATTTTTTATTAATAAAGAGAAAAAGTAATTTTGTGGAAACTTTGATTATGAATAAAGCGAAAATTGTGATTTTGTTCTCAAATATCAAAAATATATCCATGATCTACTTTAAATTGCAACCTGGTGCAATCGATAGTCGACCGAACTAGAGTCGACAGTCGACTGTCAGGTAATAGATTTCGAATTTTAGTTACAGAACAGTCGACCTAATATATTTTGACAGTCGACTGCCCTGACTATTTTGTTTTCGAGTTTTAAATCCTCGCAGAACAGTCGACCGGCTATGCTTTAGTAGTCGATTGCCCTGACTATAGTTTTTTAAGTTTTATATGTCTTTAGATAAAGAAAAATAAATGTGTTTGTTTAAAAGAGTTTTGAAAAGAGATTTGATAATGGGAAAGTTGTAAGTGTGAATTTTAGATTTAGTATTGATAAAATGAGAATAAAAGAATTATGTGGAAAGAATGAATTATGAATGTGACAAATGAATTTATTCTATGCATGAAATTGTGCATGAAAGTGAAATCAAACATCAAGATGAATTATGAAAGATCTGATGAATATAAATAAACAAATGTTATGAACATGAAATAGAATTGAAAGCTAGAGGGTAGCTAAGCCTTATACCGGCATTGAAAGAATATTTTTGAGATGAGATATTGAAAAGAAAAGACCAAGTTTGGGTCGTATTGTTGAATTAATGGTTAAGATTGATGTTGAATTTGCAAGTGGACAAAATCGCACAAGTAATATAGATAAATGAGTAGAGTGTCGAACCCACAGGGACTAGATATTTTACTGAGTACCGATATCGCTAGATGAATCACTATTTGGAAGATCGAATTTTATAAATAATGAAACAACTAAATTACCTTAATCTAATTAACTAACTAAATTGGTGAAGAGGGAGAGGGCTGTGAAACTATGAAGCTCTTGTACTTTTTTTAATGGTAAAATTAGTTCTAGGGCTTTTGGTTCACCTCGTTTATCACACACACAAATTATTATTCCTTATAAATAAAAATATTATCTTTCCCAATTGTCGACCAAAATCCTAAAGATATTAACCACTCTATCAACGTAGTCTAAAAATTATTCTCAATTAATCATTCGTCTATCCACCAAATTATTAATTGAAAAATTGGATCTCTTAACGGTCACGTCCTCCAATATACGGTCTTAATTTTTATTAATCACAAATTACCTGTTCGGTCTCTTTATGATTTGAAAAATCATACAAATGTCTATCCACCATGTTGTACGCATAAATAATAAAAATTAAAACACAATCAGAAAAAATAGAGAAATAAGAAGGAATTAAAATTTGTGTTCAAAACTCGGCTACACCTTAGCCTCTAGAACAATAAATTCAGTTCATATTTGTTTGGGATTGCATCGTAAAAATTAGAGAAGAAAAGATAAAAGAATACAAAATTTAAGTCAAACCACTTTTCTGTCTCAATAGTCGGAGCCAAAAATGTTGCTGTCACGCGCCGTCAATCAACGTATCAGTCTGTCACACTGCCGTTGTCGGGCCGCGTGTCCCAAATCCAGAGGCGCCACGTCAGCACTGCAGCGTCAGATCTAGCGCGTCTGTCACCCGCGCCAGATCAGAACGAGGAACGAAGAAGACAGCAACAGGTCAGATCGCCACGTCAGCCGAAGTTGTTTTCGATGCCACGTCAGCGCCGCAGGTCTGCACCGCTGTCGGTTGTGGGTCCCAGCTGCAGGTCGCGTCAGCGTAAAGAAGAAGTAGCAGCCCAAGTCACTGTCAACAGGCCTTTTTCGTTGCTGATGATTTCTCTCTCTCTCCGCGTGGTTACACGTGAGAGACAGGGAGAGAGTTTATATAATTTTTTAATTTTTTTTTTTTTTTTTTTAATAGAATAATGATGATTAGCCGTCACCTCCTAACTCTTCTCTCTCCTGTTTTGCTTGTATTTATAGACCACGGCAATAGAGTTAGGGTTTTCACTTTTTGTAGAAAAGTCCACACTCTTTCTTTATTTCCTTCCTTTGATTGATCTGAATTTATTTATTTCTCTTTCTTTCTTTTCTGCCTTTCCTGCCCACCACGTGCTTCTGCATACACAAAATAATACCTGAAATTAGGATTTTTCAATAAAATAAATTTAATTAGTTTAAAATTAATTAAACTAACTATAAATCATATTCGCGTATAAAAATCCTTTTACAAATTATTTGTCGCACTTTTAACTCAACAAAACAATAAAAATTTATAAATCCATTATTTTACTTTGTTTGTTGATTTTTTCCACAATTCTTTACTTTTTGCATCAAAAATATTATTTCTTCAAAAATAATTAATTAAATGAAATCATATAGAAATAAGATGAATTATAGACAATATCAGCGAAAACAAGTCATTTTAATAGGTAAATGAGTACAAATATTTGCATATAAATTCGACACATCAAATACCCCCAAACTTAAGATTTTGCTTGTCCTCGAGCAAAAAGTAGAAAAATAAACAAGGGAATAATAATAGTAGACTCAACCCATCACACCAAGAAATCTTATCATGCAAGCATCAAAATTACAATTAAAAATATAAACAATTGTAAATAAAGTAAAACTAAGAATACCCACTTTCTCCAGTGCAATTATTTATTCATAATTCCCAAAAAAAAATTGCATTTGTCATGCAATTAATGTAATTATAGTATGCAACAACTCAATCTGTGATTATCCCTTCTCTCTACTACAAACCGAGTAGCAAACTAGAGTTTTTTTTTTTTTTTTTTAAATTTATTTTTAGTCTCTTCTTTAAGTTGTCACTTGCCTTTTGACGCGAATGCAAAACATTTGTGATGAATTCACCCGGTTACTCAACAAGTCACAAACTTAAAGTGCTTTGCGTACTCATATTTCAAGTTGCTGTTCTACGTAAGTGTAGACATTTGTGATGAATACCCCTAGTTACTAAGCAACTCAAAACATTGGAGTAGATTGACTTTATTCAAATTTTTTTTTTTTTTCATTATTACTCTATTTACTTAGACTCTGTTTAGGACTAGATTAAAGGGGATAATCACAAGAAAAAGCATCACACTTGTCTTTTATGTATAATAGCATGACCCACACAATTTTGTAAGGAATTTTGAAACTCAATAATCCTAAAGTAAATAAGTATGCTTAATATTGCTTTATAAAAAAAATTGTTTATACCAAAAAAATTGTCTTTTATGCTTATCACCATAAAGAACTCAAAATGTGTAATGGTGAGCCCAATTATAATCCTTTTGTTTTGTTTTTCTTTTCAAAAATAATAAAAATAAAAATAAATTTGTAAATTTTCCCCCCAAACTTAAATGTCACATTGTCCTCAATGGGAAAGAAGAAGAAAAACAAAAAGAATGCAAAAAGTTTAGAATATCTCCCCTGATTCGTCTTTAAATTTCTGCACGCACAGCGTTCAGTATTTTGGCGATATCTGGAGCTGTAGATGTCGAAATGGGCTGATTTTTTTTTTTGCTGGAAAGCTAAGACAATTGTCTACAACTTCTCTTTGAATCAGTTTTCCAGATTCTGACTTCATGCTGCTCAAAAACAGCCATCAATGCAGGTGTTCAAAACAGCTCCGCCCGGCGACTTTCAAAATTGATGCAATCCTACAAGATAAAATCAAAAATTAAAATAAAATAAACTAAAAGATAAATCAAAACTAAATGCAATAAAATAAAACATGGGTTGCCTCCCAAGAAGCGCTAAGTTTTAAGTCTTCAGCCAGACATGGGGGTGAGATGGTTAAGTAACGCCAAGATCCAACAACATTAACACATCCTTTCTAATTTTTCTTTTCTTGTGTGGATCAGGTTCAAGTTCCAATTTGAGGCGTTTCCTTCGTGATGATGATATCTTTGATTCCCCCACCTCTTTGAATTGATGCTGAAAAAATGAATAAATAGAAGGTTCAGCATCCAAATACATAACATGTTCAAAAAAAATTTCTTTCTTAGTTTCAAAAATTTCTGAACTTGTTGGACATACTTCTATATGTGATTTCTCAAATTTAGCCTTATGTTCCTCGCCCAAAATTAAATCAATTTCACTTACTTGAATAGATGACTGTTCTTCAGGAGCAAAATTTTTAAAAATATCAAAAGTTACTTGCTCATGCTGAATTTGTTTCTCCACAATTTGTTCAATCTCACTTTGCTTTTCAACTACATTCTGTTAGCAATTTTCTTCGTGTGGTTGCTCAATTGTCCTCCCGCTTCCTAGTGTTATAGCCTCGACATGCTCCTTGGAATTGACAACTGTGTTGCTTTGCAATATTCCTGCAGTTTTTTCATTAAGAATATTTGAAATTTGACTAATTTGTACCTCAAGATTTTGGATGGAAGCCGAAATTGAATTTGCAACATTTTGAATTGCCAAATCTGTCTTTTGCATGTAGTGCTCAAACATGTCTTCAAGTGTCGACTTCTTTTCTTGCCGTGAAAAATGTTGAGGTTGTATAACTGCTCCTTGATTGTTGTCCCATTGATAATTTGGGGTGTTTCTCCATCCTTGATTGTATGTGTTTGCATAATGATTGTTTTGCATTTGAAAGTTTGACACAAAATTTTCATGTTTGGCATTTGATGGAGCAAAAGGGTTCCCCACTTGACAATATGAACTTGAATGATTTCCTACACAATGATCACAAATCATATTAGATTGATTAACATTAAAATTTATATTTTCTACTTGTTTATATAAAATATCATTTTTTGCATTTAAAGTAGAAAAAGGATCAAGTTCAAAAATTTCAGCCATTTTTCTTGGCCTTGCTCTCTCTGAAGACCACTGGTAATGATTTGATGCCATCTCCTCTAAAAGATCATAGGCTGCTTGGTAAGTTTTGCTCATCAGTGCACCACCAGCTGCTGCGTTAACCATAGATCTATGTGTAACTCCCAAACCATTATAGAATGTTTGCATTTGCAGCCATTTCGGTAGTTCATGATTAGGACACTTTCTCAATAACTCTTTGTACCTTTCCCATGCATCATACAAAGACTCGGTCTCAAATTGAGTAAATGTGCAAATGTCATTTCTTAGCCTTGCGGTCTTTGCTGGTGGAAAATACTTGGCTAGAAACTTTTGTGCAAGTCCCTCCCAAGTAGTAATACTACCGGGTGGTAGATAATGTAGCCAAGCCTTCGCCTTATCTCGTAGGGAAAAAGAAAAGAGTCTCAGTCTAATTGCATCGTCTAATACACCGTTGTGTTTGAAAGTATCACAAATTTCTAAAAAATCTGCAATGTAAGCGTAAGGATCCTCGTGTGGTAGTCCCCAAAATTGAACAGTCTGTTGCATCATTAGAATCATCTCCAGTTCAATCTCAAAATCGTCAACTTCAATAACCGGCTTCTTTATGCTTGACTCATAAATTGAGGGCATAGCATAGTCTCTCAAAAGCCTATTTTGATCGTTCGCCATGATAATGTACGTGTATGTCCTGAAATGTAAGTATCGAAAAAGGAAAAAAAATAGAAAAACTAAAAAAAAACTAAAATAATAATAAAATAAAAAAAAGTAAAAGTTAGTCAAAAGAAAATAAAGATGTAAAATAATAATAAAACAAAAATAATTACAAAAATCCAAATTAGCAATAATCTAGCAATTTTCAATATCAATAAAAGAATAACTAGTCCCCGGCAACGGCACCAAAAACTTGATGTTGAATTTGCAAGTGGACAAAATCGCACAAGTAATATAGATAAATGAGTAGAGTGTCGAACCCACAGGGACTAGATATTTTACTGAGTACCGATATCGCTAGATGAATCACTATTTGGAAGATCGAATTTTATAAATAATGAAACAACTAAATTACCTTAATCTAATTAACTAACTAAATTGGTGAAGAGGGAGAGGGCTGTGAAACTATGAAGCTCTTGTACTTTTTTTAATGGTAAAATTAGTTCTAGGGCTTTTGGTTCACCTCGTTTATCACACACACAAATTATTATTCCTTATAAATAAAAATATTATCTTTCCCAATTGTCGACCAAAATCCTAAAGATATTAACCACTCTATCAACGTAGTCTAAAAATTATTCTCAATTAATCATTCGTCTATCCACCAAATTATTAATTGAAAAATTGGATCTCTTAACGGTCACGTCCTCCAATATACGGTCTTAATTTTTATTAATCACAAATTACCTGTTCGGTCTCTTTATGATTTGAAAAATCAGACAAATGTCTATCCACCATGTTGTACGCATAAATAATAAAAATTAAAACACAATCAGAAAAAATAGAGAAATAAGAAGGAATTAAAATTTGTGTTCAAAACTCGGCTACACCTTAGCCTCTAGAACAATAAATTCAGTTCATATTTGTTTGGGATTGCATCGTAAAAATTAGAGAAGAAAAGATAAAAGAATACAAAATTTAAGTCAAACCACTTTTCTGTCTCAATAGTCGGAGCCAAAAATGTTGCTGTCACGCGCCGTCAATCAACGTATCAGTCTGTCACACTGCCGTTGTCGGGCCGCGTGTCCCAAATCCAGAGGCGCCACGTCAGCACTGCAGCGTCAGATCTAGCGCGTCTGTCACCCGCGCCAGATCAGAACGAGGAACGAAGAAGACAGCAACAGGTCAGATCGCCACGTCAGCCGAAGTTGTTTTCGATGCCACGTCAGCGCCGCAGGTCTGCACCGCTGTCGGTTGTGGGTCCCAGCTGCAGGTCGCGTCAGCGTAAAGAAGAAGTAGCAGCCCAAGTCACTGTCAACAGGCCTTTTTCGTTGCTGATGATTTCTCTCTCTCTCCGCGTGGTTACACGTGAGAGACAGGGAGAGAGTTTATATAATTTTTTAATTTTTTTTTTTTTTTTTTTAATAGAATAATGATGATTAGCCGTCACCTCCTAACTCTTCTCTCTCCTGTTTTGCTTGTATTTATAGACCACGGCAATAGAGTTAGGGTTTTCACTTTTTGCAGAAAAGTCCACACTCTTTCTTTATTTCCTTCCTTTGATTGATCTGAATTTATTTATTTCTCTTTCTTTCTTTTCTGCCTTTCCTGCCCACCACGTGCTTCTGCATACACAAAATAATACCTGAAATTAGGATTTTTCAATAAAATAAATTTAATTAGTTTAAAATTAATTAAACTAACTATAAATCATATTCGCATATAAAAATCCTTTTATAAATTATTTGTCGCACTTTTAACTCAACAAAACAATAAAAATTTATAAATCCATTATTTTACTTTGTTTGTTGATTTTTTCCACAATTCTTTACTTTTTGCATCAAAAATATTATTTCTTCAAAAATAACTAATTAAATGAAATCATATAGAAATAAGATGAATTATAGACAATATCAGCGAAAACAAGTCATTTTAATAGGTAAATGAGTACAAATATTTGCATATAAATTCGACACATCAAAGATCGGTATAGAGGAAGTGCTAACTCTAGGGGATTGCTTTTATTCATGACTCAAATAAATTAAGGACTAGAAACATAGTGGAGATGTGACGAAAGTAAGAGAAAAACATGAGTATGAGGGCCATTAGATTGGCGGTGTGAGAGTGATTCACAGACTTCTTGCTTGATGCGTCATGTCATGGTATGAGCACTACTTCGAAATTATCGTCCCAGTGGCGACGCTTGTGGGGTGTTTGGTGACTATGGGTGGTGCCATCGTTCCATGACAGAGGTTGAATTGTCCATAGTCTGTCTGCATGATGCATCATGTCAGTGCATGGGATTCCCCTCCAGACTGTCTGGACATGGGCTCGTAACTCATAGAACATCTAGGACACTTACCGTAGTTACCATAGTAGTTTAAATCATGGCGTGGGATTGAACCCTACAAGATGAAGTACAGTTAATGGCTTGCCCTCGGACCTATGTAGTGTGGGATGTATAGAATCCGAACAAGTGCGCATTAGTGTCATATAATATAAATAACTGCATTAAGGACTAAGTGCACCGCACAACACGACATCAATAGGATAGTCCCCGTAGTTTTGTTTTGTGACAAGTGTGTGCTTTCTAAGTAAGAGAAAATTGATGTGTTATATTCTTGCGTTAGTTGAGTGAACTGACGAGCCCACAGTTTCCATGCAGGACAAAGTGAATGAAAAAGATTAAGGAGGAATTGATGCTTAAGGAATTGCTCAAGTGCTGTTTCATTTCATTAATGTAATTGATGTAAATTTGCTTCCGCTGTTTAAATGTAATTTGATGTAATAAAGTTTTAATTCCTTGTAAAATTGTACGAAAGAGAAGTATAAAGATCATGTGGAACTTCAAATTCGGTGTTATTTGGAATTCGGGGTGTTACATCTTCAGTGCTTGGTCTGAGTACGACTTCAATCAACACAGTGTGGTTGAATCCATCAAATGATGAGGAGGAAAGCTTGGATAGGGCATCTACCTGCCCGTTTTCTTCTTGCGGAATGCTAGTGACTTTGACTTCTTTGAAGGTAGACATGATCTTCTTTACATATATCAAGTAATTGACTATATGGTCATCCCTCGCCTCATATTCTCCTCGGATCTGGTTCTCCACTAATTGAGAGTCACTGAATACTCTGACTCTTTGTGCCCTTGCCTTCTTTGCTAGAAGGAGGCCGACTGTAACCCCTGTGTTTCATTTTCTGTATTTTTGGATGTATTTTTTTTTTGGGTATTTATTCTTCTTGCATCTCTTTTTGGATAGTGTATTGGATCTTCATTCTCTATATATTCATTTATTTGATTTTTCGTTTTCTTATTTAAGTTTCTTGATTCTATTATCTCCTATTGTTTTGTCTCTGGTTGTTCGAGCTATTATTTTGAGCCCTATTCTATAATTGTTCATGTCCTATTTTATTTGGTCATTTTTTTTCCATTTTGTTCTATTTGGATCCTTATTTCTTCTACCCAATTATATCAACCCATTTTAAAACCCTATTGGATCCACTACCCGTTAACCAACCCTATAAGCCGTCACCCACATTCACCAAAACCCTAGCTAACCTATATATGTTCTACCCTATACTGTACACCCTACCCATCTCAGAACCCTAGCCGCCTATACCCATCGTCCCCGACCTCCTACTCTCCAGCTCATCTCCCTACTTTCCCCCTTGCACTCCCGAACCCATCCCTCATTAATGTCTCTCTCCCCAACTTCTCATCGCTTCACCACAGCGCCGATCAGCCCCCCTATGTGCTATCTCCACCCCGTCTCCGCTTCCCTGCCTTCCCAAACCCGTAGCAACGCCAGAGCAGCGACGCAGCAGACCTTCCCCGGTCTCCCTCCTTCCTGTCGCGACGCCACGCCGACAGCCACCCCATGCCTGGCCCTACCTCCTCCCGAGGGATGCCAACAGCCAGCGCGCCTCCCTGTGCGCTGTGCTCCTCTTCCCGATGCCAGCCAGTAAGCCCCTCGGCCTCCCATAGTCGCCCTTGGCCGCCGTCATCTTCTCATTCTGTCTCGACTCCCTCTCTCTTGTGTGCGTATGTTGATCGTGGGTTTCGTTTGCTCGTAGTCGTTCGTTGAGTTCGTTGCCCGGGAATCCGTTCCCTTTATTCTCGTTCTTGCACCGTTTATGTCGTCGGCTAAAAGGCAAGTAACTTGTATTAATTTCTATTGCGAATACTAGTACTAAATACCGCATGTAGTGTAGTTGTGTTCTAGAGATAACTATTGTGAAAAACCCTTGTTGATTTTGTCTCTATGTGTAGATTGCCATAGTTGTCATGTTGCACACACGACATGAAATAACTTAGGGATAATACTTCTTGATGTATACATGCATGTTGTTCGTTTGATATCGTATGCTTGATTGTGTTATTCATAGTATAACTTGTTGTAGACTTGCTAAATACCCTATACCATGTTGCTTGGACATCTAGTACACCATATTTCATGTTTGTTACGATTTGGATGAGTTTCATATGATATATGTCGATTTATGCATAAAGAAGATTTCAGTTTTTGTTATTATCCCGTTTTGTTCAGTATCTTAGATCCTATTAATGTCAGTATATGAAAATTATTTGTCAATATGAATTATAGAAAACTCTATCTACTTTCCAGATTTTCTGACAGATTTCAGTTTTGATTTATGAGTTGCAAGTTATTGCTGTTTTACTACAGATGTGTAGAAAATTCCAGATTCTGTTTTATATGAATTCTGGAGAGTAATTTATTTTTATACTGATGATTAAACATAATATTTTGATCCACTATTTTGCTGAATATAAATAGACTTGATTGGGATTAACCCCTATTTTTTGTGGATTTAATTGATAAATTTTATACACTATTCTATGCTTGCAGACAACTACTTTACTTGCAGAATTTTCATATTGTTCAGTAAAGAACCTTAATTTCAACCTGATTCTATTTGTTTTCCATAAAAACTTTGTAAATAGGAAATGTAGCCTAGTGTATCTATTTTATCACCCTTTTGACAGATCTGGATTTCGATTTGTACTTTATAATCTATTGCTGTTTTAGTACTGCAGTGTTTATGATTTCAGATTTACAAACTTTCTGTATCTTGCTGTTTTCTAATTTTACTTGACTATTCTATTTATGTTGGAAAATTTTGAAACTTTATTTTCTGATACTAAACATACTAGGAAATACCCTAGATTTTTCTTGGATTTAATCAGTAAGTTTTGATGCCGTTTTCCTTTTTATAAATATGAACATCTAATTTCTGGCTGAACACGTTTTCTCGATACAAATCTGTTTTGAGTCTTGTTTTTGTGAAATACTATATGACTTATTTATATTTTCTGGATTCGATCGAGAGTCTATTTTCCAGATTCTCTGACGGATCCAGATTTGCATATTTGTAGCAACGGGAATTCCAGATTTAGTGCAGTATTTTCTTGCTATCCTGAACTAGAATTTTCGTTGTTCTACCATTTTATGTGTTGTCTATCACCTGTACATGGTTATCTTTCAATCTGAACCTGTTACTTGTTTATTCCATGTTATTCTTGCCCTGTTTTGTAACACGTATATGCCTGTCTGATAATAATAACAAATAACCAAGCCGGGGTAGGGATGGCAAATAGGTCGGGTCAACTGGCGACCCGCCCGTTGGACCCAGCCCGTGAAACGGTTTGGCGGGTTCGGGTCGAACCCGGTGAACAGCAACGGGTCGACCCGGGTCGTCAAAAACGCGAATCCAACCCGTTAAACCCGGCCCGCGAACCCGTTTAAAAAAGTCCAACCCGCCGCCAACCCGCTAGTCGACCCGCGGCTTCGAACCGTTGGACCCGTATGGGTCAGCGGCCCATTGGGGGGGGGGGGCGTCGCACTGTTCAACATAGAGAGCTGTTGGCTCTCTCTTGACCCTTTTTTTTTTGTTTTTTTTTTGTATTTTTAGCCTATAAATACCCCTCAAAATCCCATTAAAAATTCACACCTTACTCTCTTACTCTCTCTACTATTATACATCATTTCTAAGGAATTTTTCAACAATTGTAGTATTCAACAAGCAAGCCTACAACAAGGCATATACACGATCAATTTTCGATCATATCGAAATCAAAATTCAACGTCTTCAACTCTCTTCAACTCTCGTCAATTCTCCTTCAAGCTCTCCTCAACTCTTCAATTGCAGATTCGGCGAAGCGCTTCTTTCTAGTTCTATTTCTATTCTTATTTTCACGGTTTATTTTACATACGCGTATTCCATGGTGAACAGTATCAAAATTTCATACCTCTCTCGTTATATTTTTTTTTGCATTGTAGTTAAAATTATTGTTGGTTTTTTTATCTTCTCTATCTCAACTCTCTTCTTTTTTAGATTTTTTTTATAATTCACCGTTCCTACATTGTGTATTTTTTTTTACATACATTTGTACATTACTACATTATGTCTAGATCACGCGATAGCGGTCGTAGCGGGCAAGATTCCTCTTCCTCTTCCCGTAGGCCACCAATTGTCCCAACTAGTGAGCCCGCCCAAGAATACCATGATCCTCCTGCCCAACAATGGGGTACACACGACGAGGTTGTAGGTGACATACAATTAGAAGAAAAAGAACAACAACAACAACCAACCGAAACCACACAACCCCGTAGTAGTAGGAAAAGTAGAGGAGAAACTAGTGATTGGCATAAGTTTTACGATTATATCCCGGACGAACATACTCCGGGTATAGGTTTGAAAGTTTGTAAAACATGTGGTAAAACATACAAATTCAAGATGGGTGATGGCACCGGTACAATTAGTAGACACATCCAACATAACCATAATGACCTTCTTGCTGACCTACAAGGCCAACAAAAAATCAACCCTAGGACCAGTCTAGTTGATAGCTACCCTTATGATCCAGATCTTGTTCGTCGAGAAATGGCCCGATTAGTCATAAAGGAAGAGTTTCCATTTTCCTATCCCGAGAGTAGGAAAATGACACTTGACATGTGATTCTGATTATCTGTTATCTGATTCCTGACTACATACTTCCTTATGAGAGGGTATACTCAGAAGGGTGCCCGTGTTTTCCACCTGTTACCCAACTACATACTTCCTTATGAGAGGGTGTACTTGGAGGGGACGTAGTCCTACCTGATGCATGATTACCTATTACATGATACCTGTATCCGTACTTATTTACCTGATACCTGAGTACACGGCCCTATAAATTTCACTACTAAATTCAAACGTAACTTGTTTGAATGTAGCAACCATGTGGTAAAAATCTGGGACGCATGAAGTGCTACCTAGATAGTAATAATACAAGATTTGACACGACATAACATGACACCTGTTACATGCTTACCTGTACATGTTACCTGTTTACCTGCTTGCATGACACTTGACACCTGATACATGTTACCTGTACTTGTTAGTATATCATGTTACTTGATTATGTTTTTTGATTCATGTTAGTTATCCTGTTTTGTTGACATGCCTATTCCATGCTATGTTGTTTCTGCTATTACTCTATATTTGTTTATCTTTTTCCATGTACCTGTGCCTGCACTACAAGCGGCCCGTAACTTGCATTGACGGATGTTTTGTTTTCTTTTCCTCTTCCTGCAATTTGCTAAATTGCAGATCATGGAGATCAGCTACCTAATAGAGTAGGTGATCTGAGATTTTAGATGCTGGAGTTTTGCTATTATTATTTCCTGTTGCTTATTTGAATAATTATATCTGTTACTTGGAGTATTTTGTATTGGGCAGTATGACCCAAGATTATTGACTTGTTCAGATCTGGTTTATTTGAAATTTATTAAGTTTTGTTTCAAGTAAATTCTTGTTGGTATATTGATTCTTTTATGTATATGTGGTTGACTTCTCTTGCTTCCTACTCTGATATTCCTGTAAAATGTTGTAAAGATCCTGACAGCCTATAGATGATGAAAATCATTCGCTGGGCTTAGTCATGTATCCGTATTTCATATTCTCTTTCTGGGAAGCGGGGTGTGACACCGACAATTAGGGATTCATACTCAGCCTCATTGTTAGAAGCTAGAAAACTAAGGCGTAGCAAGTATTGCAGGACGAACTTATCAGGACCAGTCAAGATAACCCCAGCTCTGCTCCCTTCGAGGCAAGAAGACCCGTCCACGTACACGCTCCACAGTGAGGGGTTGTCTACTTCCTAGGGAGGATCAGCGATTGTGCTATTGACGATGAATTCGGCCAAAACTTGGGCCTTAATTGTGGTTCTGGGGCGGTAGGTGATATCATGTTGGCTTAACTCAATTAACCACTTCATGTGTCTCCCAGATCTTTCAGGTTTGTGGAGGACTTGCTTGAGTGGTTGGTCGGTGAGAATCCATATGGAATGTGCTTGAAAGTACGGTCTGAGCTTTAGGGCAGTTGTCACTAGAGCATCGGTCATCTTCTCCATCTTCGAGTACCAGAGTTCAACATCATGGAGCACCTTGCTTACATAGTAGATCGGCTTCTGCACCCGATCTTTTTCTCTCACCAACATAGCACTAAGGCTTTGATCTGAGGTGGCCAAGTAGAGGTAGAGAGTTTCTCCGGGTGTAGGCTTGCTTAAGATGGGAGGATGGGTGAGGTGTTCTTTGAGGCTTTCAAAAACTGCTTTCTGCTCTTCTCTACTCAAAATTCTTTGCTCCCCGAAGAGCTTTAAAGAACGGGAGATAGTTCTTCCCCAACTTGGATAGGAAGCGTCCGATGGCGGCGAGGCGGCTAGTAAGCTTTTGAACTTCTTTGATTGTGGTTGGAGGAGACATTTCGAGGATGGCTTTCATCTTCTTAGGATTGGCTTCACTTCCTCTCCGACTCACCATAAATCCCAAGAACATCCCCGAGGCAACCCCAAAGGCACACTGAAGGGTTCATCCTCATGTTGTTGATCCAGAGTACCTTGAACACTTCTTGGAGGTCGGCTACATGGTCTTCTTTCCTAAGGCTCTTCATGAGCATGTCATCCATGTACACTTCCATGTTTTGACCGATCTGTTCTCTGAAGACCTGGTTCACCAAATGTTGATACATAGTTTCGGCATTCTTCAGTCCGAATGACATAACCCGGTAGCAATAGAGCCCCTGATTGGTGATGGACATCTTTGGATGTCTGGCGGGAACATTCAGATCTAATTATATCCTGAAAAAACGTCCATAAAGCTTAATAACTCATGGCTTGAGGTGGCAACTATCAAGGCGCCTATGCTCGGTAAGGGAAGGGATCCTTCAGACATGCTTTGTTGAGGCCGGTGAAGTTTATGCAGCTTTTCGACTTGCCATTGGCCTTCTTGACCATTACAATGTTGGTTAGCCACTCCGGGTAACTAACTTGCTGGATGAATCGGGCTGCTAGGAGCTTCTCAACCTCTTTTTTGATGTCTTGTTGCCTTTCAGGTGCAAATTTGTGGCACTTCTACTGGACAGGCTTGGCTTCCGGATTCACACTTAAGCGGTGCATAACTAGGTCTTCAGCAATGCCCGATATATCTTCGGCTGTCCAAGCGAACAGGTCCTGAGTCTCCCTGATGCAAGCGATGAGTTGCTCCTTGACCTGGTGGGGAAGTGCCTTGCTCACCCGAAAATACTTAACTTTATCCTCTTCAGAGAAAGGGATTTCTGCTAGTTCATCCACGGGTTTGGAGCTAGCTTGTCCCATATTGAAGGGGAGTTACAGGGCATCGAGGGGAAGGTCCAAGCCCCCCATTGTAGTGTAGCACGCCCGAGCAACTTCCTGACTCCCCTTGGCCTCCCCTACTTCTGCAGCCGTAGGGAATTTCATTTTTCAGGTGGTATGCTGAGAGGACCGCTTGGAGGGCAGCTAACCCTGGACGACCTAATATAGCAGTGTAGGAGGACTTCATATTGACCACTATGAATTCTAATGCTTCTGTGCAGGTAGCCAGAGGCTTCCCTAAAGTTATTTCAAGGGATACAATTCCCTCGATCGTCACGGGGGCCCAAGAGAATCAATGGAGGGTGTACCCAATAGGCTTGACGCGATCCCGCTTAAGCTTGAGGCCTTCTAACACATTCAAGAAGAGGATGTTGACTGAACTGCCGTTATCGACTAGAACTCGGCGCACTTCATGGTTTGCCATACACATGCTAATCATGAGTGCATCATAGTGAGGTGTTCGGACACCTTCGAAGTCTTGATCCGAGATGGTGATGCTTACTCCTGGGCTTTTCAGAGGCAGGATGTTGTGCACTGAATTTACCTCTCGAACAAAAGCTTTTCTCGACGAGCTAGAGGCTCCCCCCATAAGTCCTCCATGGATATCATCAAATATCTCCATCTGTCCCGATCACTGGGGCTCTGTTGGCTTCTCTACTGACTTGTTGGCTCCCCTTGGAGGGGGTTCAGTGTCATTTACTTGGGAAAATTTGGTGAGGTATCCTCGTTGGAGCAATGCTTCTACCTCATCCTTAAGGGCTCGACAATCATTTCTAAGGTGACCATGATCTTTTTGGAAGGTACGTCACTTTGTTTTATCCCATCTTTTGCTCGGAGCATTCATCTTGGGGGAAGGTCGAAGGTTCTCGTCCTTGTCAACCTCCATTAGGATGGCTGATATGCTTGCATTTATTGGGCTGTACTTCTCAAAATAAGGCATGGGAGGCGGGCGACGCTGACCCGTGACATCCTTCTTGTAATGCCCCGATTTCCGGTAACTGAGAAACCATGACATAAACCAGAATCTTTTCTTCAATTAGCCACAATACACAGTTAAAACAGGAAAATTTAAAACTTTTTATGAAACAAAAATGTATTACAAATTCAAATGTTACAAAATTGCAATACATTACAACAGTGTTACAATAATACCTTTACAATCCCAAGTGTTACAACTTTCAAGATATTACATTAGAGTACAATGAATAAAGAACAACACTTGGTATTCCATTTGGATGCTTTCCAACAAATAAATAATTTACAACAATTATTACAAATGAAATTATAATATATTTACATCGGAAAACTTTAATGAAATTGACTCCTTGCTCTCTTGCCTTGAGTCTTCCTGAATCCTGTACCTGTACTTGTACCTGTACCTGTACTTCTGCAATCCAATACCTGTACCTCTGCAATCCAGTACTTATACTTCTGCATTTCATTACCTATTGAAGTGGGGACGTTAGTATTCACTGATGCTTTAAGGCTGATAACTAGCAGCGAATCTCAACTATAGCAAAACAGATTGATGAAAAGGGAAACGTGTATATATATTTGATGTGTCAGTGTATGCTATGCCTTAGACTCTAATGCAAGACTTATTAATGTAAGTATGCTCTTATTCTAATGCATGCAAGTCTCCGGAACAGTATGCATTCCATACTACATACGCCCCATCTCAAGCTGTTTCTTCATATATAGGGATTTGAACCCACATTATGAATTCTACTTTGTACACAATCCTGTTCCTGATAATAAAACGTGACTGGTGAGGTTGCAGAAGGGTCAAGTCCCACCAATGCAGTATGCTTATGGTTTCTCTGATTGCCACTACTACCCAGCGTACCAGACCTCACTCAAAAATAAGGTTGCAGGTACGGTCTAGTTCCGTTACTGCAGTCACTATAGTGGTGATCGTGTTTGCCACTATTGCTCGGCATACCGGACCTCATTCAAAAACCAAACGAACATAGGGTCTCGCATGCGCAGGGTAGCACGAAGCCTACCCTATGGCACCCATAAGTCACTGGTATTTCAGGAATTAACAGAAGAGATACGCAACCCGTGCTCCCAACTCACGAGAAGGCACCGTATGTATCCCCTTGACAGGAAGGTACAACCCAATAACACCGCCTAGTGTCGGCCTATAGGACAGGTCGGATCATAAGGAATCACCCTTAACACCAACTCTTTCCCTTTGGCGAATGATGATAATAAGTAATGGTTAAGTAGTAATAGCCATAAGTTACTACCCTAACAATGTCACTAACCCTGAACAATCCTAGGGATGACAATAGTACTACCACAATATGCTAGGTCTTAAGTTAGATTTCGCAAGATAACTCTACTAGGCTGCTCGACCTAGACTTACCAGAATCCCTAAGGCTCTGGTTCATAGCCTATCGATCCAAGTCCCCGGCAATACGAACGTATTCGCATGCTACTACCCTGAACTTAGATTTTGTCATACTCCGGTCCGCGATCAACCTAACTCGATTAAGATCTGACGGTACATGCGAGTGGCTCGTCCACAGTCCCTTAGGAGTAAGGTAAACACACGTCTTGATGGTCGATAGCCTTAGGGTAATGATATCACCCTAGATGAGCACAACAAACTGCGTATTAGCTAAGAAGCTACATACGAGTGACCAAAAATACACACGAGCTAAACAAGCTACGTCTGGGACCAACAACTACATACGAGCCAGGCGAGCTACGTATGAGATAACAATATACATACGAGCCAAATAAGCTACGTATGAGACCAACTGCTACATACGGACCAGGAGAGCCGCGTATGAGACAACAACATACATACGATCCAAATAAGCTAAGTATGAGACCAATAGCTACATACGAGTCAGGCGAGCCGCGCATGAGACAACAACATACATATGAGCTAAATAAGCTACGTATGAGACCACAGCTACATACGTGCCAGGTAAGCCGCGTATGAGACAACAACATACATATGAGCCAAATAAGCTACGTATGGGACAACCAGCTACATACGGGCCAGTCAAGCCAAATAAGCCGTGTATGAGACAACAACATACATATGAGCCAAATAATCTACGTATGAGACCCACAGCTGCATACGGGCTACTCGAGCCGCGTATGAGCAAAACCACATATAAAAACAACCATAAAGGTAATCAACCTAGAAGCAACAAAACGTGCTTACTAGCGACTCTTAATATTCTATAATTAGAAGAAACAGAAGAATCTATTAACAGTATAATACAAACATACTACCAAGGAAAAGCTCGAAAGCGACATAAAAACCTCCCGACAGCCTAGAAGCAACCAGTGCTACGCTTGTCGGAATTCGACAAAAATATACTTTTTAGAAAGGTAAGAATATCTACCACAACTCTCTAGTGGAACACTTTTTCAGATTCTATAAGGAATCCAAAATCCGGTCCATTGAACACACACACATAGTTTACCAAAACTGCAGATTTTTAACAAAAAGTTGAAACTTCGCAAGCTGATAACTTTTGCTCTACTTGTCGGAATCTTATGAAACTGGATATTTTGAAAAGGTGGGAACATCTACTAAAACATCCCAGTTGACAACTTACTCAGATTTCGCAAGGAAATCCAAATTCCTACCCGTCGAACATACGCAAACAGTTACCAAATTACCGATTTTCAACAAAAGTCGAAACTTCCGTAGTTTATAACTTTTGCTCCACTTATTGGAATCTAACAAAACTGGACAATTTGAAAAAGTGGGAACATCTACTAAAGCTTCCCAGTTGACCAGTTGCTCAGATTTCGTAAGGAAGTCCAAATTCCTACCTGTCGAACATACGCAAACAGTTACCAAACTACTGATTTTCAACAAAAAGTCGAAACTTCGGTATTTTGTAACTTTTTCTCTACTTATCGAAATCTAACAAAACTGGACAATTTGAAAAGGTGGGAACATCTACTAAAACTTTCCAATTGACCAGTTACTCAGATTCCGTAAGGAAATCTAAATTTCTACCCATCGAACATACGCAAACAGTAACAAGGACATCACTTAATCAATGAGAGTTGAAAACTTTCAAAGCCCATAACTTCTACTTCGCTTATTGGAATTTAACCCAATAGGTCAATTCGGAAAGGGGAGAGTCTCTACTACAACTCTCTACTTGGCCCGAACCTCAGATTCTACAGGTAAGATACTCTAAAACCTCAAAGAAGCAAAACAGCAAGAACCCAGTCAAGACAGCCAGTTGCTGTATTTTGCAAACGACATAACTCTTACTCTACTGATCGGAATTTAACCCAAGAGGTCAATTCGGAAAGGGGAGAGACTTTAATACAACTACCTGGTTGGTTCGAACCTCAAATTCAACCAGTAAAACCCTCAAAAATGACAAACAAACACAACAGCAAGCAACCTGTCAAACAGCTAGTTGCTGTATTTTTCCAAGACCATAACTCCTATTTCGCTTATCAGAATTTAACCCGAGAGGTCAATTCGGAAAGGGGAGAGTGTCTGCTATAACTCCCTAGTTGGTCCAAACCTCAGATTCAACCAGCAAAATACTCTAAAACTACAAGGAAGTCAAACAGACACAATTTCAACCTACCGAAATACACAGCCAGCTGAAAACTTTCAAAACCCGTAACTTCTACTCCGCTTATCAGAGTTTAACCCAAGAGGTCATTTCGGAAAGGGGAGAGTCTATACTACAACTCTCTAGTTGGCCCGAACCTCAGATTCTATAGGTAAGACACTCTAAAACTTCAAAGAAGCAAAACAGCAAGAACCCTGTCAAAACAGCCAGTTGCTGTATTTTGCAAACTGCATAACTCCTACTCCGCTTATCGGAATTTATCCCAAGTGGTCAATTCGGAAAGGGGAAAGACTCTACTACAACTACCTATTGGGTCCGAACCTCAAATTCAACCAGTAAAACCCTCAGAAATGACAAACACAACAGCAAGCAACCTGTCAAACAACTAGTTGTTGTATTTTCCCAAGACCATAACTCCTATTCTGCTTATCAGAATTTAACCCGAGAGGTCAATTTGGAAAGGGGAGAGTGTCTACTACAACTCCCTAATTGGTCCGAACCTCAGATTCAACCAGTAAAATACTCTAAAACTACAAGGAAGTCAAACAGACACAATTTCAACCTGCCGAAATACATAGCCAGCTGAAAACTTTCAAAGCCCGTTACTTCTACTCCGCTTATCGGAATTTAACCCGAGAGATCAATTCGGAAAGGGAAGAGTCTCTAATACAACTCCCTAGTTAGGCCAAACCTGAAATTCATCAAGTAAGACCCCTAAAAATTACAAAGAAGTGAAACAGTAAACATTCAATCAGACAGCTATTTGCTGTATTTTGCAAAGACCATAACTCATATTCTGTTTATCAGAATTTAGCTCGAGAGGACAATTCGGAAAGGAGAGAGTCTCTACTACAACTCCCTAGTTGGTCCGAACCTCAGATTCAACCAATAAGACACTCTAAAATATCAAAGAAGCAAAATAGTGAACATTCAGTCAGACAGCTAGTTGCTGTATGTTGCAAGGGCCATAATTCCTACTCCGCTTATCGGAATTTAACCCGAGAGTTCAATTTGGAAAGGGGAAGATGTTTACTACAACTCTCTAGTTGGTCCAAACCTCAAATTCGTCCAGTCAGACACTCAAAAGTATCAATCAACCAAAAACAGCAATGTTCAACCAAACAGTTAGTTGCTATTTTTGTAATGGGCATAACTTTTGCGTCGCTTATCGGATTTTAACCCGAAAGGTCAATTCGGAAAGAGGAAGATGTGTACTTCAACTCTCTAGTTGGTCTCTACCTCAGATTCTGTAAGTAAACTCAAGTTCTAGCCCCTCGAAGCTACTGCGATACTAACCCCAAAATAGTGAGTTCTCTATTTTGCTTTAAAACTCGCTGTTTTGGGGGAAACGGTCGTTTCACCCATCAAAATAGCTCCGAACAATCCCCAAAAATTCCAGCATGGTAAAAACACATAAGAGAACCTCCCACATAAATTTCAGGTCAAGATTTTGCTTTTAACACATGTAACCAAAATTAACCCTACAACCGAAAAAACCGAATCTTTATGCTCCTATTTTGTGTTCTACCACTACAACTTTTACATGATCTTATATCTAGTCCATTTACACATGAAATGAACTCCATACAACATTATACCACAAAACAAAATCCTAAAATAGCTAAAACAACCATGAGTATGAGAAAACCCCACCTTTGAAGCGTATAGGAAGGATTTGCTAGCTTTCCTTCTCTTTGTTCTTGCCTCCCTTCAAGAACTCCATGGAAAAGAACCCTCTAACTCTCTTTTTCTTTTCTTTTGATACACTCTTTCTTTTCTTTCTTTTCTCAAAGTTTTTCTTAAACAAAAAACCCTAAGTAAAGAAGTACTAGAAGAAGAGAATGAGGAGGAGATGGAGGAGAATGAAGGGTTTTCTTTCCCTTTTGGATCAAGGCCGGCCAAATGAAGGAAGAGGGGGAGGGGTTGGGGGGGGTGTTATTGAAGAGGTGAATGGTTTTTGTGGAGGAAATGAAAGCCATGTGGCAAAGTTCTCATGGCTTAAACAATTGAATGTTTAATTTGCAAATAAACATTACAATCAAGCCCTAATCCTTCTCATCCCTCCATCACATCATGATGGATCAAAAATGAAATAAAATTTGTCAAATCACATACTACACGATTTGTATAAACGCCCGAAACCAACGCAATTCAAATCCGTGCATAAATCTGATTATACAAATAATTTTCGTTCGTGAAAACCAACAAACCAGTACAAAAAAAATTTAATTCTGAGAAATAAAATAAAATAATTTTACTACTGGCTCGAAAGATTCCAGTATCAATTTCATACAAAACAGCCGTATACCGACTAGTATATATACATATATAATGTCTATTAACAAAATCGGGTGATGCCCACCAAAAATGTTTTAATTCCAAAAATAAAAATAAAATAATAATTTTTAATATCTGCCCGGTATTTTCCAGACATTTTTCTCAAAAACGCATTTTTAAAGATTTTGTACAAGTGTACAAAACTGATACAATACCTGTATATACTTATTAGTATATATGTCCAGGTAACTTTTTATTTGAAAAACCAAGTAATTTCCATTAAAAAATATTTTAATTTAAAAATAATAATTATACAAATATAATATCCGTCCAGGATATTACACTTCTGGGATTTTTGGGTTCATCTTCGTTAGTGCCTTTCCGTTTGTTCCCAGACGAAGGCATCTTCTGTTCTTGGAGGAGGATCACCTCTTCGAATCGGATATACTTCTCGACTCTTTGAAGGCGGTTGTGGATTTATTTGATGACATCTATAAATTATTTTATGCTTGTAAACAATTACTATATTTCCAGAATTTCGTGTTGTTCATTAAAGAACCATAATTTCAACCTGCTTTTAGTTACTGTTGGTAAAAACTTTGAAATATAAAATGTAGCCTGTTGTATCTATTTTATCACCTTTTTGACAGATTTGGATTTCAATTTATACATTGGAATCTATCGCTGTTTTAGTACTGTTGTGTTTGAGGTTTCAGATTTACAAACTTGCTATATATTGCTGCTTTTTGATTTATTTCACTATACTACCTAAGTTGGAATATTATGAAACTTTATTTTCTGATACTAGACATACTAGGGAATACCCCAGATTTTTTTGGGATTTAATTAGTAAGTTTTTATGTCATTTTCATGCTCATGAATACAACTCTGTGATTTCTGGCTGAACATGATTTCTGTATATAATTCTGTTTTGAGCACTGTTTCTGTAATTATTATATGACTTATATATATGTGCTGGATTCGGCCGAGAGGCTATTTCCTAGATTTTCTGACAGGTTCCAGGTTCGTATGTTTGTGCCAATGGGAATCTCAAATTTGGTGCAGTAGTGTCTTGCTGTCCAGAACTGAAAGTTTCGTTGTCCCAGTCTATTATGAGTTGTCTGTCACCTATGCATGTTTATGTCTGACTTGAACCTATCCCTTGTTCATACCATGTTATGCTTGCCCTATTTTGTGCATGTATATGCTTGTTTGATAATAATGACACATAATTAAGTCGGGATTAAGGGAAAGATCTAGTAGTGGAAAATATAGAAATGTGTACTTTGAAGGGGGTCGTGTTCCCACCTGTTACATGTTTCATGATTACATGATACATGATCATGTTTACCTGATTACCTGGCTACACACTTCCTTATAGGAAGGTGTGCTCAAAAGAGGACCTGTAGGTTCTACCTGTACCTGTTTACCTGATACCTGAGTACACGGCTCTATACAGTCTACTACGAAATCTAAATGTAACTTGTTTGAATGTAGCAACCATGTGGTAAAAATCTAGGGACGCATGAAGTGCTACCTAGTTAGGATTAAGTACAAGACTTGTAATAACATGATCACTTGCACATTTCTGTTACCTGTACCTACTACCTGACACCAGTTACTTTTATACATGCTTGCATGCTATTTGACACCTGTCACATGTTACCTGCACTCTGTTACCTCATCATATTACTTGAATCTATTTCTGATTTATGTTAATCCTTCTGTTTTGCTGTCACATTCATTACATGCTTATTCTGTACTTGCTTCCGCTGTTACTCTATTCTTGTCTATCTTTTTTCTCTACTTGTTACCTACACTACAAGCGGCCCGTAACTTGCATTGACAGGCGTTTTGTTTCTTTTTCCTCTTCATGCAATTTGTTAAATTGCATACTTTGGTGACCAGTAACCCGAAAGAGTAAGTATCAGACCATCGAGTTTGCTGGAGTTCTTGCTACAATTTATTTCATGTTGCTAATTTTTTGAATAAATGTAATTGCTACATGAATTTTGTATTGGACAGTTTGACCCAGGATTTATAACTTGTTCCAGATCTGGTTTATTTGAGAATTATTTATTTTGTTTCAAGTAAATTCTGTTGGTTATATAAATTTATTCATGCATGCGTGGTTGATTTCTCCTTGTTTATTCCTTGTTTATTTCTGTGAAATTCTGAAAAGATCCTAACAGCTTATGAATGGTGAAAGCCATTCGCTGGACTTAGTCGCGTATCCGTATTTCGTATTCCTTTTTGGGAAGCGAGGTGTGACAAAACTGAAACCCAAGCTGAGCTTTATATGGATCAACATCTGCATGCTTCCATACCACATGTGGAACCAAGCTTCATTAGAATATATCATGAAATTGTTTGCGAAGTTTATTACCATGATCAAGGAGATGAAGGAAGTAGAGAAACCAGATCAAGCTCTGGTTTTGATTGAGGTAGAAGATCTTACTGTTGGAATTGATTACCTCATGATCTGATTGGTTATGCATATAAATCGATAAATAATTAACATGATACGATTGTTATCTAACCCTAGTGCAGCGGAAATAGAGGGTAAGCAATCGTTACCTTACAGAGAAGAGGAGAAGATATCGGTAGAGATAATACCGACGTTGGCTTTCCTCGCAACCTCAAGATCTTGTATCATATTCCTAACCTTGGTTTGGATGAAGTTTGGTCTTTGATCTTGTAACACCCTGAATTCCATAACACAGGTAATTCATAGCAAAACCAGGATCTTTACTTCAATTTTGTGCAAAAAAACAAGGAATTTAAAACTTTTCAATACAACATCTTTAAATTACAATACACAGTGGAAAATTACAAAAAGAAATACAACTTATAACATCCAGTGAAAAATTACATAAAGAAATACAACTTAATACAACTTATAACTGACGCAATGCTATAATATAGCGATTCTTCAATTTAACAAACACATACATGATTGCAAAAGATAAGTGACTATCCTGATTATGTCAGTGTATGATATGAACTTATGACTAATACATACATTCATGCTATGGTGCAACTCTAATGCGCACTTGTTGGGATTCTATGCATCCCATACTACATAGGTCCGAGGGCAAGCCCTTAACGTACTCCTCATTATATGGTTCAATCCCTCACTATGCAATAACTAAAACCAATGAATATACTCCAATGCGTAATCATGTGTGATTTATTGAGCGTATCCTCAGCCACAAACTCCAGTAAGTCGATCTCCCGCAACTACGAACCAGGTCTACCCCTAGCCTACCTCAATAGATTTATCGGGCGTATCATGTCCATCCTGAGCATTCCTAGGAACCACAAGTTCTTTACCGACCTTTTCGTAAACAGAACAGGCATACCCCTAGCAAACACATGTAGATTTACCGGGCGTATCCTCAGTCGTGATCATTCCTAGGGACTGCAGTCCTTTACTGGCTATTTCATCGACCTCACCGGCCTACCCCTAGCCCACACATATAGTGTCACGCCCTGCTTCCCATTATACGGAAACACGAGCACGCAACTGTGGCCCATCAGATGATGAATACATCATCCATAACCTATAGTAGTTTAACTCAACAATATGAAATATAACAATAACCATGCATGCACTAAAATATCACATAAACATGAATAATCCGTGAAGTGTCTCATACATAACCAACATCTGGAAAGCAAATAACTTCGGGTCAACAAAGCCCCAAATACAAAATACGAAAGTAACACAATGTTGGAAATAAAATAACAAAAATAACTATGACTATCAATTCCACTCCAATATTTAGAAGATCCGTTTTCAAGTTCTTTAGTTGCTCCCTACACGATACCTGTAATCTCAGCTTCTAGAGATGGGGGAAAATGCCCGTTAGAGCAAGCTAAGGGCGACAAGTAGTAGCAAGCAGTAAAAATACGAAATACGGGATTATATAACAAGAGCAAGAAATTGGAACGATATCAGACTCAATAAATGATAAACGATAACAAAATCAAAAGTCAATAATCAATAATTCAGTAATCGAGAATCAATATTCAATAAACAGTATTCAGTATCTGTGTCAATGTTCAGTGTTCATCTCATGTCTATCAATCTTTTACCAACATATCTAATGAACGCAATCCTGCGTCCTATACCATAGGTTCGGGTGCATACAATCAAGTGAACGTTTAGAATATAGTGGTGAATTCTACAGAATCATGTACTCGGGTCTTGCAATATCAATGACCAATGACCGATACACGATAAATCAGAATACTGTAGTCAGTAATCCAAAATCTATCGATGACCAATATGACCGATAATAATGACCAATAGGGGTTGTGACCAATATCCCCTTCCGAGTACACTCACCTATATTGTCCACTACTAAGTCTACCCTTATTACCCCGACTTGTTATTATTATGGTCAAATATGAACATGTAATCAATACGATCAATGAGAACGGTAGTGTCAAGAATTACGCAATGGGTACAATTGATGAGAACGGCAGTATTAATACAGTGTCAAGAATATATCAAGGTTGTACAATACATGAAATATGCATGGTTCAGACCATTAAATAAGAAAAATATCAGGTTTATATGCAACACGTAACAATACGAGTTCTAGATAGCAGCACCTATCGGTACTCAAATTCACTTTTCTGCTGCTACAAGAATGCAAATATGATTCTGTCACAGAATGTAGGAACTAGACTCTCTGCCGGTTCCAGCGCATATTCACACAATACATTACAGTTAAAGTAACTAGGTCGATCAATCAATTCTTTACGGGTTTCGTGCACAGTCTCGGTTCTGGAAATTATAACATGCCAGGACTAACACAGTGATAACTTACAATTTGTAAATCTGATTGAGAATCCGTAAGATGTTCCAGATTTCAAACTCAGTGTGCTACAATTTCTATGTACAAGGTTTTAAGTTTCGATGTTAGAAACTGGGTCGAAACCTTAGTACAAACTTGAGCAAACAACTGGGCAGCATATTTGAATGGTCAACAATGCGATAAATTTACAGTTCAAGTTTTAAATCAAAACAATGGCACGATAAGACAACTATGAATCAATAACATGGTACGATAAACAACAACGAATCAATAATGGAATTCAACTATATGCAATATTTAATTCGATTACTACTTGCTGGATTTCAAGGAGTGTTTTCTTGAACTAGAGTAATAAAAATGAGTCAAGGGATGTTTGCCTTGCAGATGACGACTTCAAACATAAAAAAATAACGGGACGAGAGTCCCGATGGCAACACGTGCAAGAGACAGAGTGGCAAGAGCACGAACAAATGCAACAGCAACAACACGTGCACACAACAGTAGCACATGCAACGCACGTATTCAGCAAGAACAACAGCAAGAGTAGCAGCAGGCAATGGCAGAAGGCGGGGATTTCGGCACTGTGATGGACTGGATTGCAAGGGGTGAACTAGGCTAGGGGCAAGGTGGGGCAACAAGGGAATGTTGGTGAGGGGGCTCGCTATGGTGGTCGGCAAGTGGCAGCAAGATCAGTAATGGTAGGGCTCGCAGTCGGTGGCAATGGTGATTGGAGGCAGTCTCCGGTAGGCGGTGGCGATGAGGATGAGGGCCGCGGTGGTCGCTGGCAGAGATCGGCAGGAAGGCAGAGAGCAGTAGGGGGGGTTCTGCGAGGGTGGTAGCGGCGGTCGAAGGTGGTAACTGTGCTGCGGCTCCTAGCGTGATCGAGGCAGGGTGGTGCTTGGTCGAAGCAGAGGACTGCAGGGGTGCAGAAGGTAGGGTGCAGGCACTGAGATGGAGACAGAGGCGATGGGGATGGGGACAGTCGCGAGGGTTGGTGGTGGAAGGCAAAAGGAGGTGGTGATCCGAGCGCGACAGCAAGGGCATCGAGAGGGTGACGAGGTGACTGTGGTGGTCGATGGGGGGCTGGCATTTGGTGAGCGGCGATGAGGAGATAGGAGGATCAGTGGGGATATGGTCGGCTGTAATGGAGGGAGCTTCGGGAGTGAAGGAGCTTTGTGCGGTGGTTGAGAATTCGGTGGGAGGAGGGCTGCAGTTGCGGGAAGGATG
The DNA here is from genome assembly GCA_017893485.1 of Hemerocallis citrina. Lineage (NCBI taxonomy): Eukaryota > Viridiplantae > Streptophyta > Magnoliopsida > Asparagales > Asphodelaceae > Hemerocallis > Hemerocallis citrina. The sequence goes on from CM030368.1 coordinate 86,860,920, forward strand.
ACGTTGGTGCTCAGGGACAAGGGCATTGGTTGCGGAGATGGAGGCGACGGTGACGAGGTGCGGGGAAGAGGCAGCGAGCACGGTGGGTGACAACGATGAGGGGACTGCTGCAATGGCGATGCTCGATGGGTGTTGGATGTTCGCGGCGAAAAGGTGGCACCATTGGAAAGCGAAGGGCTCTTTACCGGACATGTTCGTCATTGTTTCCATCATATCTTCTTCTAATGCCTATCCTTAAGTTCAAACATAAATTATATCACCTAGAGCTATATCACCCTCTTACCATACTTAAATCAACAAATCGAGAATGATAGCCCATACTGGACACTTCTCAAACTTTCAAATCATAGATTTGTCGGCACCCTGGGTCTCACTCAGCCTCTAGTATCCATACATCTCACATTCAGGGATCTTCCAGGTTATTCTTAACCCCCAAAATATATATTTCATTCATTCATCTATAAATCTTTTATTCACTTATTTATTCTTTTCAATTCACCAATCTCAACAACTAGAATACTTCTTACCCATTATGTTAAATATTTCAATAAGATTTTTCACATTGGTAAAACTTTACCAAAATAACTCTTAATTTATTTCTCAAATTAACAATTTACCACACCATTTTAAATACCAAATAATTCTCCAAATCTTTTAAAACTATCTCAAAATATTCTAAATTTGTTTGCTTAAAAATGAAACGATTGTAGAATAAATCCAAACAATCAATGAAAGCATATTTTCAAAAATGTATTTTAACCACAAGTTAAATCTTAAATGTATATATAACTTTTTTCCAAAATATTACATTAATATTTTAGATTAATTTAAACCCATTTTCTCAAGAATCTACATTCATTTATAAGCAAAAATAATAAAATCCCCAAAAATGGCTCCGTCCAGCGTCGAATCCGAGCACAGCAGTGCCCCCAATGGCACCCAATAACCCAGAAGTCCATTCGCTGTTGGTGTAGAATCTTCACAAAAATTTACTATATATTTATGTTGCTGATTTTAGAAGTTTGAAAGAATTCCAAAAAGAAAATAAGTTCCCAAGGCTCAAACCCGAGACCTCCTACACCCCATGCCTCACACACAGACCAGTTTTCCCAACTAGCGATTCTGTTAAAGGATCTAAATTAATAAATAATATTAAACCTCGCTTCAAATGGTCTTTAAAATTTAAACAAGATCAATCTTCACTCAGGCTGAATCGAACCTGCGACCTTTGACACTTTACACATCGCCCAGAGTCGAACGCCAAGACCAGGTTCTCATGCCACACAGTTTGTTGAAACCTCTGAGGGAAATTGAAGAACATACTTGCTGTTCTCTACCCCAATTTCATTATTTCAACATCGAATATAAATCTTAACTTATAACCATTAAACTTTATATTATAGGGAAATTAACATGGATAAATTAAGTATTTAACACATCCACAATTACCCATGTTTAAGTTAATTATTAATATGAGGCATCACAAAAATTCAACTATAACAATACAACAATGCAATTCAAAGACTACATCTCATACAATTTCTCAATCTAATGTGTGCTCATTTCTATTTAAGAATTAGGCTAACAAATATGACATTATCACATTATCAATCTAATGAAATTTAACAATCTAATACATGATAAACAAATTTCCTTCCTATAATTTCATCTAGTTTAATTAAATTGACATACATTTGATTCTAAGATTAATTCACCATCTAAAATATTCTAGAGTGCACATAACAAATCTTCTAATAATATCATGGCATTATAAAAATTTAGAAACTAAGGAAACACCCACCTGAATGCAACTTGCAATAAAACTCCTAGTAAAAGCTCCCAGTTTCCTCCCTCCAAGATCACAACTCCGAAATCATAATGTAGGATTGGGGGGCTATTAAATGAGGAGGGGTGATGGGAGGTTTCCAAAACCACCCACTCTTCTAATTAACTACCCATACTCCTTAATCAAATTCAAAAAAATCCTCCTTCCTTCCTAAACAATTTGGCCGGCCAACAAACTTGGGTTAAAATAAGGGTTTTGAAGGGTTTTGTGTGCACGGGCATTCAAATGGGTTTAAAAACTACATAAAATACACACTAAAACATGATGAATTCATTTAATATAATTCATACATTATTCGATCTGAAGTGAATTTAAATGTAGCTAGTTTTATTTAAACATGACTGTAACTCCTATTTCTCGTATCTGTAATTTTTTTTACTGTATTTTCATTTCTGGTATTCTTGTATTCAATTTGAGGTCCTATAGTTTTGTTCCAGTTCGAATAAAAACATTCTTTGGTTTCAACTTAATTTTTGGTGCCAATGTCTAATTGAATTGTATTGTTTGTTCTGCTCTTTTATGTCATTCTGCATGTAGAAATGGACTATTTATTCCATCTTTCACTTTTCCCCCATTTTTAATGAATTTTGACCAATTCTCTAGTTGGATCCCCCTCAAAACCGCTACCCAAATACCCATTAATCCAAACCCTAACTATTTAACCCTAACCTAGTTTACCCTAACCCTAAACCCCTGACCTAATTACTGTGCAACCCCAAACTATACCGCCGCTCTCTTCTCCATCTTCATCTTCCGTCTCCTTCTCCTTCGCATCTTCAAACCCAATCTCCTGTTACTTCCACCGTCGACTCCCGCTCCTCGTCAACCCCCCATCATCTCTTTCTTATCGTCTTCACCACCACAGAACCACCACGACCATCACCCATCGCCATCGTCTCCAACCCCATCGAACCCATTCAATATTACCCAATGTCCCACCATCTTCTTCAACCTCGCACCCATTTCCGCCATTACCATCGCCAGTCACCTCCACCCATCGCCTCGCCGTCGCAACCACCTTCCCCATTACCCAAACCCCCGAAGTCCTTCCCCCGCTCTCGCCACTCTATTTCGAACTCGAAAACAGAGCAGCTCGAGCACGCCTATTCCCTTTGCTGTCGATGCCCCTCGACGCGCGCCACCCTGTCACCACTGTCGCTTCCTGTGACGTCGACCCTCTCGACATTGCCACCGCCTGTGCCATCCACCAGCCTCCATCGACGTCGCAGTCTCACTCTTTTTCTCCCTGTCTGTCGATCAAGAAGCAAGAAGAAGCAGCGGCTTGGCTGCCTTGAATCACAGCCGTCAGATTTGATCAAGATCCGATCTTGATAAGATCTGATCTCCACAGCCAGATTAGATCCTAGCCGTCCATCCGATCGTGATCCTCAGCTCAGATCTAAGCAGATCCAGCCGTCCGATCGCCTTGATCTTGATCTTCCATCAAGATCCGCACCGATCTGATCCATCCGATCTCGATCATCGATCAACGCCCTTATCCAATCAAGGCAAGTATTCATCTTGTACAAATTTTTGTTCTAGTACAAGCGTTTAATTTGAAAATACCACAAATAGTTAGTAGTTGTGACTCCTCATTGACTCGTCGTTGTAGATCAAATATTAATCCTCCATCGATCCCTAAATCTTAAGAGTCACAACACCTTTGTCGTTATATTTATAATTATTTGGACTCATTTTATCTCCTAGTCACATGAACACATGAAATTAAGAAACCATAGATTTGTAGATGTGTGTTATATCTTGTATGTGATGATCTTGCACCCATTTGAGTTGAGAAATGGATGTTGCTTGCTGATTTGATAACCACTACACCTGCATTTGTATCACACATTAATTTAGACTCATAACAACCAATTATCATGCAACTTATACATGTAAGACATTCACACTTGTTAATATCCTGAACTATACTTACTGTTTCGACCCCTTTAATGTTAGAACCTGAACCTGAGCCCTGAACAGTAAATGTATCTCTAGATGTCTAGATGTCGATAGCCTCCGGCATTTTCAAATTCTAAGTTATGGCCTAGGAGATATCATAGTTTTACTGCAGCTGTGTTGGCAGTCGCAGACTCACAAAACTGCTGCACATCTTTAGTTTGCAAATTAATTTTACTATGTTAACAGTAAGCGTTTGACTTGAAATTTTACATGCTATTGCTGGACACCCTATAGGACATCTCTAAATTTTCTCAGAATTTATTTGTAATGTTTCAATCCTGTTTCACATGTTTAAACCTAGATTCACAAATCCTGGCTGAACGAAGAAGCAGTATAGTTTGCAGTTTTGACACATGTTTCCACAACTCTCATGTACCTTAAGTATATGCGTTGGAACCAGGCAGGAGTCTAGTTTCTAGATCTCCTGACGGATCCACATTTGCTATCTCGTAGTAACGGGAATTGCAGTTTTGGTACAACAACGTCGTGCTGTCCAGATTTGAGATTTTCATTGTTCGTGATATTTTTGTTCGTGTTGACCATCGAATATGCTATATAATTATCTCAAACTTGTCACATATCCATGATTATGATTTCTTGACTTGTTTCGCACACTTGCATGCTTGCTTAATAAAAATTAATAAAAAGTAACAAGCCGGGGTTTAAGGGAAAGACCATAGTAGTGGACAACATAGGTAAGTATACTCGGAAGGGGGCCCGTGTTTCCCATAATTTTATGTTAAATGGAACTAAGTGCCACGTATAACTAAGTGCCACGTCATGTGTAACGACCCGAAAAATAGCATATGGCTATTTTGCATCGAAATGTGTGCGCGATTGAGAATTTCGCGCGATCATGGATTTTCTGATAAAAATTATTTTAATATATTGTCTATTTTATTTTATTATTATTTTCAAAATTAAATTATTTTTATACGGATTATTACAAAGTAGTTTTAATGTATTTTGTATTGTTTGGATTATTAGAGTAGAGAATTGGGTGTTATTTGAAATGTGTTAAGACTAGAAGGCTTATATGCAACATTCCCCTAGATATTTATCAATCTATTATTAATTATTCCATCTTTTACAAAAAAACCCCTTCTCTCTCTCTCTCCTTCTTCTCCTTCTTCTTCCCTTCTTTTTCTCCTTCCGTTCGATTCTTTTCCAAACCAACGATGGAAACCCCCCCCCCTTCCTCCTCCCGTTCGTCCCAACCGATCGGAAGAAATCCCCCCCACCTCCCGTTCTCTTCTTCTTCCCTTCTCCCTCTCCGATCTGTTCTTCCCCACCCCGAACCCAAATGAACCCCCACACCACCCCGACCTCCTCTCCCTTCTCCTCCTCCTGTTCGCACGCCAGCCAAGGTCGAAAAGAACCCCACACCCGTTCCCTCTTCCTCCTTCTTCTCCTTCCATTCCCGATCAAAACGAACTCAAAAAGAACCCATCGATCGGGTTTTCCCCACCTCAAAATCCACCTCCATTCCTTCGTCAATTTCGAATTAAGTTGAGGGTTAGATTAATGGAGGGATTCTCTACATGGTGGTGTTGTCGGATTTTCGATTGGATTTCGGAAGGTATAAACCCTAATTATTTTATTGTATAAAATTTAGTTGGGTTAATTTTTATTGAGTAGGAATGTTAGGGTAGAGAGATTAGAGATGTTGGAAATTGTGGATGTGAGAAATTAGTGGATTTTTAGAAAGATTTCAAGTTGTTAGTAAAATAGGGTTTTGGGTTTGTAAAAGAGAACCGTATGGATATGGATTAATTGTCGTATTGTAATAGAAATTATAGTTGAGCTACTAGAATATTTTGGGGGCGATTTTAGTAATTATTTGGGGATGAAAATACCATAGGCATTAGATCATCACGTGCATCGCACGTGTATATCCCAAGCATTCAATAAGCGCTTGTGGGATATTTGGGATAGCGATTATTTACTCTTGTGATTAGTTGAATTATTTGAGTTTTAATTGCTTGAAATTTGGTGATAGGATATATTCACGACCTTGGACGCGAGGTGGCACGGCGCTTGGATCTTCGCAAAATAAGTGAGTTAGTTTGTTTATATATTTGTGTATTTTATGGTTTAAAGAAATAAGTGAGTTAGTATATTTACATATTTTGTGGGTTGATGAATATGTGAGTTAATTTATCTAGGTATTTTGGGATTTAAGAAATATGTGGTGAGTTATATATATATTTTCGTTGTTTAAAGATATGTGTGAGTTAGTATTTTTATATATTTTTGTGTGGTTTAAGAAATATGTGAGTTGGTCTATTATATATTTTGTGGTTTAAAGATATGTGTGAGTTATTTTAATTATATATTTTGTGGTTAAGAATATATGAGTGTTAATTCATTTATGTATTTTTTGGTTTAAAGAAATAAGTAAGTATCGATTTATTTACGTATTTTTGTGATTGTAAAAATATGGTGAATCTAACCATTCTTGAGTATATAAAAACCTATATAATGGATGAGTTATATTTAGATGATGATATCAAAATATGGGTGTATGGTTTATATACGTATTTTGATGTTTTGAAGAAGTTCGAATAAACTAAAGTATTGTTATAAATTTATGGATCAAAAGGATCCTATGAAAAGTATGAATGGTAGAACTTGAGAAAATAACATAAAGATGAGTGTTGTCTATGTCAAAAAAAAGAACCCATTCATGCTCGTGAACCATGAAGAAGATCATGCTTGAGTTATAGTAGAATATCATGCTTGAGTTGGTGTGCTATGTCAAAAAGAGAACTACCATGCTTAAAGATTTGTTGTAGTTAATGATTCTAAGAGAAGAACCCATGCTAAGATGAGTAGTTGTTCTAAGGTTCAAAGAAACCATGCTTAAGTGAGTATAGTAATGGTTTTAGCTAAGAGTCTCAAAAAGAACCCATTTTAGTTGTTAGTAGTAGTGAGTAAAAAGAACCCATCCTATGGATTTGGATTGTTGGAGAGAAAGAACCCACACTTGTGCTATAGTAAGAATCCATGCTTGAATTGTTGTAGAAAGAAACCCGTGGTTAAGTTGTCGTAGAATATCATGTTTGGGTCGATTTTAGAAAGAAACTCATGTGTGAGTTGATTATAGTAGGTATGTCATGATGAGTTGATTTTAGAAGGATACCATGCTTAAGTTAATTAAAGTAGATTCTTCTGTTGCTTCTAATTATAGAAGATCAAGTTTGCTAGTAAGCACAGTTGGTTGCTTCTAGGTTTGATTACCTGTATGGTTGTTTGTATGTGGTTTTGCGCGTACGTGGCTCGACTGGCCCGTATATAGCTGTGGGTCTCATACGCAGCTTATTTGGCTCGTATGTGTGTTGTTGTCTCATACGCGGCTCGACTGGCTCGTATGTAGATGTTGGTCTCATACGGAGCTTATTTGGCTTGTATGCATGTTGTTGTCTCATACGCGGCTCGACTGGTCCGTATGTAGCTGTTGGTCCCATACGTAGCTGTTTAGCTCGTATGTATTTTTTGGTTACTCGTATGTAGCTTCTTAGCTAATACGCAGTCTGTTGTGCTCGTCTAGGGTGATATCATTTCCCTAGGGCTATCGACCATCAAGACGTGTGTTTAGCTTACTCCTAAGGGACTGTGGACGAGTCACTTCGCGGGTGCCGTCAGATCTTAACCGTTGGTTGATTGCGGACCGGAGTGTGACGAAATCCAAGTTCAGGTAGTAGCATGCGAATGCGTTCGTATTGCCGGGGTCTTGGATCGATAGGCCATGAACCAGATCCTGAGGAATTCTGGTGAGTTTAGGTTGAGCAGCCTAATAGAGTTATCTTGCGAAGTCTAATTTAAGACCTAGCATGTTGTGTAATGTTGTCATTCCTAGGATTGTTCAGGGTTAGGAACATCATTAAGGTAGTGACTTATAAAGATCATTTTACTTCGACCCTTTGCCGAAAAGAGAGGAGTTGGTTGTAGGTAGCGCCTTACGACCAACTTGTCCCTCGAAGCAGGCCTTAGGTGGTGATATTGGGTTGTACCTTCCCGTCAAAGGGATACGTACGGTGCCGTCTCACGAGTTGGGAGCACGGGTTGCGTATCTCGCACTGTTAATTCCTGAAGTGCCATGATAAGGCGGACGGAGCTAGGGGGATGGACCCCGGAACTTCGTCGGGTCCTTGGCCAGGGAGAGCGAACAGGCCATAGATCACGGTCTATGAGTTAGGGGTGACACAGGATAGGCTTTATGCTATACTGCGCTCGGGAGACCCTGTGTTCGTCTGGTTTTTGAGTGAGGTCCGGTGTACCGGGTAGTAGTGGCAAACATAGACACCATGAGCGTACTGCATTGGTGGGACTTGACCATGTTTGCAACCTCATCAGTCATGTAGTATCTGTCAGGAACAGGTTGTGTACAATTAGAAATTCATAATGCGGGTTCAAATCCTTATATATGGAGAAACGGCTTGAGATGGGCGCATGTAGTATGGGTTGCATGTTGCTTCGGAGACTTGCTGGCATTAGAATAAGAGCATCATCGCATTAGTAATCTTGCATTAGAATAAGAGCATCATTGTATTGGTAATTTTGCATTAGAGTTAAGTCATAACATACACTGACACATCAATTATATGTACACGTGTCTTTTCCATTCAAGTTGAATTGCGAGTGTGATAGTTGGAGTAGATTAATAACCAAGCTATGGGCTTGGGATGTGATTGTGTTATTACCAAACTATGTTGGGATATGGGGTGTATTGTGATAAAATGCAAGTAAATGGTAAGGTGAAATGAGATGTTAGGTTGGACATGAATGAATGTGGTAGTATGAGGATGAAGGCGTATGTTTATGATGTGATGCGTGATATAAGGAAATAAAATCAATATTGTATTATGAGTGGTTATTCAAATGGTTACTAAATATAAGTATGTTATGAGCGGGTATAGATATACATACAGGTGATGACTCAGAGAGTATTTGATGTGAAATCCCATTTATGATGTTTACATATTCAGATGTCAAGTAAGGTTTGTTTATCTTGGAAATTGTGAGTTCGTTATGTTTTTTACTTGTAAGTTTAATTTATTTACTTATTTAATAAATTATACTCACACCAGAAATGGCTAACCCCTTAGTGTTTGGGGGTTAGGGAGTCCCTGGGCTACCCTAGGTCCCTACTGTTACAGGTCCTCAGCAGTGCAGAGATGAGGTGTAGGTACAGGTTCCGTGGAGTGGAGCTCCAGTTATAATTTATTGTTATGTTTTAATTGTAAATAGTAAAGATTTATGCTTTAAATTGTATTTTTGATGTATAAGTATGAGGATGATGAGGAAGAGCATAGTGTGAGGCAGCAGGATATGGTTTCGACCCGTACCCATTTCGTTGTGGAGTGCCGGGCGTCGTGGTAGGTTTTTACAGGTTATTTTCTAAAAACTTACTACGTTTTCAAAAGGATTTATGCTTTTTAATTGATATTTGTTAAACCGTTATGAGTTTGGCCTCCAGAGCATATATATATATTGCGTGTGTGATGATGCTCATTTTGGCCTGGGGAGCCCATATTATTATTGCCTGTGATGTAAGCTACGGAATTTAGAGCAAAATTCCGTAAGCTTTTCTGTGTTTTGGGCAAAAAATACAAGGGAGACTCTGCCCAAATTTTCTTTGAAACATAACTATTTTAGTTTATGTTTAAAGTGATATAGAAATTGGAAGAATTGATTTTGGAGTCAAAAAGAAAAGAAAAGGGGCAGGCAGTACAGTTTGGTATTACAAACTGATATTTGTAATTACTGCATAGTAACTCTGTGTTGAAGAAAAGTTTTTAAATTTCCAATTTTTCTGTGTCTCGAGACTAATTGAAGGAAAGATCTTGGCATGTGTCACGGTTTTCCAGTTGCGGGGAGATCGGGGCGTTACATCATGGGTGACGGGGGCCACCTCTAGAGCCCATTATAAGATTACATGATATATATTTGCGATCACATGGAACTAAGTACCACGTCATGGGTGACGGGGGCCACCTCTAGTGCCCATAGTTTGATCACTTGCTTGATACTTGATGCCTGAGTACACCGCCTATAGAATCCATTACTAGGCCTAAACATAACTGATTTGTATGTAGCAACCATATAGTAAAAAGATGGATGCATGAAGTGCTACCTATATAGAAATAATAACAAGACTTGATACATGAAACCTGAACTTGATACATGTTTACTTGATACTTGAAGACTTGAACATAAAACTTGAACTTGATACATGTTTACTTGATACTTGATGACATGATACATGAGACTTGATACTTGAATATAATACTTGACAGTTGCGACTTGATACTTGTACTTGACAACTTGACACTAGACTTGAGACTTGTTATTTGGTCCAAACTTGAAACTATTTGGATATTATTATTATGTTTCAATTATTTCTGTTGCTAATAAATTATTCATGCATGTTTGGTTATATATATCTCTTGTTATGTTCTTGTTGTGATGCTGAGTCGATCCTACAGCTTATGAATGATGTTAAAATCATTCGCCGGGCTTCGTCACGCACTCGTATCCCGTATTTTTGAGAAGCGGGGCGTGACAAAGACCATTCATTTATATAAGGTAAATAGAAGAAAAATCTATATAATAAAACACAAAGAAAGCTATCAGGTGGCTTACATTCAATCTATCCCCAAATCAATGGACCAGATCTACTCTCACAAAACATATTTTCCCGCCCAAATTTTAATTTCAAAACTCAAATTCCAATCCTCCCCTCCCCTCTCTCTCACACACAATCACTTCCAGAAACATTTCCTCCACTTTCAAACCAAGAGTCAGAGGTCGATTCATGGCCTCCTCCCTCTCCTCTCTCCGTTATTTCCCATTCCCAAACCCTAACCCTAACCCTAAAACTGCTATGATACCGATTATGATGCTCTTAGTTTCAAAAAGTGGGTCATTTTTGGGATTCCATCTCCGACCTCGACTCTCCAACCCCCATCATCTCGACGCGACCCGCATGGATTCCATCTCTGACCTCGACTCTCCAACCCCCACCATCTCCGACACGGCCCGCATCGCCGAGATCAAATCGTTCCTCACTACCCATTTCGACGCCGCGAACCGCCCCATCTCGGACTTTGACTTCACCCCTCGCACCGTCGCCCACCTCCACTCCATCTCTCTCTCCAACCTCCGCTCCCTCAGGCCGCTCAGATTCGCGAGATCCTCGATTCGGTCAGCTTAGGGCAAGAGAGGCTCATCCCAAACGCAGTCGGATCCGCTCAGATTGTCGCCAAACTCGCCGCTCAGATTGCTAGCAGGTAATGTTTTTTGCTATCTTTTTCCCCTATTGCTAGCAGGTAATGTTTTTTGCTATCTTTTTCCCCTGTCAATTGAAGAATTAGGAGATTGTGATTATTGATAATATTGAGGAAATTTAAAGTTCAAAGTTACCGATATGCTCAGTAGTGGGTTACTGAGATGAGAAGATAGTGGTTTGAGTTAGGATCATGAATTGAAGATATAGGTTAGCTGGATGCCATTTGCTGCTTTTATTGAGTATAGGTTAGCTGGATGCCATCAATTTCACATATTTTTGCCATATTTTGCGATTCACTTCAATGTAACTAAAATAACTGTCTTTGTGTATTATCTGTTGATTTTATTGACGAAATTTCTCAACCTTAGTGGCTATAATTGCCATTTCCCAGCAAAATGACGTCTACGCAATATCTTAGATAGTGTGCGTAATTATGTTTTAGGCCTTTCACATCACCTATCATCACACAATTTTGCAGCATGTTTTGAGAATGCTCGGAGCTAGAAACATTCCCCTATTTCGAGAATGCTCGGAGCTAGAAACATTCCCCTGAATATGGAATCTTTCCCACATTATATTCAGATAAGAACTTTCTAATTAACTTAAGTTAGGGGTGAAATTTTTTTGACTTTTCCATTCTGATGCAGAAGATACTTAGTAAGAAGGAATTGGATCCTAGGTAAAGAGATCTTTTCCTAAAGGGTCGAATTAGAGTCGAGTTTATATTTGGTGAACAAGTTATTCATTAGTTACTTAGCTTTAGACCTGAATTAAATTCGGTTTTCTTATGGACTGGAGTGCAGTTTTGTGGCGGCCATGGGAGATTTATTGTTGAGGAAGGCGGATGTTGAGGAGAAGAGGGCAAAGGTGCAGAAGGAGTCGAAGATTCTACTTGAGTATACTCGGAAGACAATTGCGAAGATGAATGAGCTTAAAAGGTAAGAATGGTCTGAGTGTTTGTGTTTATTTGTTTGTTTATATAATCAGTTGGAATTCAGTGAAGGCTGAATGCAATTAGTGCAAACATACAAGTTGATTGTGATTTAGAAATTATTTTGTGCTAGATGTTGTGAACTTTTTTAGTTTAGATATGCCTAGCTCACTCAAACATTGGATATTAAGCTTTGTTTGGAATTAAGATTGTCATGCTGAAAGCCGAATCTTGATTTATCTCAGATATTTTACTGAACCTACTGGCTTACATCATATAAATGATCTTGATTGTATTTTATGTATAGATGTATGCTCAAAATTGCATGTCTTTGATGTTTATTTCGCCTATTTTTTCAGTTGTGAAGATGCCATGTGCATGGGATTGTCTCGCTGCTCTTAATTTAGAGGACTTACGAATGTGTGACAATTATATATCTATTTTCAAGTTGGATTTGATAGATATTTCAATTACTGCAAAGTTCGGTAAGTAACTCTTTCTCTCTTCTGACACTTTTTGTATTATAACAGAAATAGAATGACAATTGCAGAATGTGTTCTTTTATACTAATCATGATCTGTATTCATGCTCAATTTCTGTTTTGAAGGTATGGAACACTTTGCATTCGTCAAAACCCAGGTTGCCTTTTCATCGCAACAAACCGTGATTCTGTAACTCATCTCACTACTCAAGAATGGACAAGTTTATTTCTCATTACTCATATTATCACTAAACAAGATATTCTTCTTTATCTTTTTTTTTTCAATCTTCAGTGTTCAATTTTCGTTTTATATGCTGTCTTCTTGGCCAATGGATCTTAAGCCTACAGAAGGTAATAAGATACGTTTGAGAGAGTGAAATCGGCACAAATGCAGACCAAGCAAACCTTATTTCAGCAACACATTCCTCTTTTACTGCTTAATACCCTATTTTAGTAGATGCAGACAAAGGAATTTAGAACGTATGGATAATTTCTGATTTCCAATATCTTCTGAATAATACTTGCAAGATTGCTGAAGTGTACATGTTGCAGGAAAATTTAGAATCACATTTGCAAGACAAGGGTATCCCGGCAGATATTTTTTGTTGCATGCAGCATTTGCAGGTAAGTTTGGGACAAGTGATGTTCTATGTTCTGTAAGTTATGTCATTTGCAAATTGTGATATTGATGAAATAGAATTTATATTTCTAGCATTGTTTCGAAACTGAGGAAAAAGCGTGGAACCTTCTGCAGAATGTTACAGATATACTCAGGCCCGGTGGATATTTCATTGGTTTCACTCCAGATTCATCTACCATATGGTTTGTATTTTAAGTTTTTTGAATGCATTTACTGCTTCTAAGTTTCTTAGTATATACTCCTGTATGTAGAAATTATCATTCTCTTCATCCTTTAGGAATTGAAGCTTGAGTTTGTTAGGAAAAAAGGCAAGGGGACATAGGAGACATTAAGGATGTTATGTTTTATCGATCTGAATTATTGCAAGCTAAGTTAAATTGATCTGAATTATTGCAAGCTAAGCTAAATTGAAGTAAAGAAACAACTGGAAAACAAATAGGCTTGCTACATATATCTTATGGACACTTGGTTAACAACAACATAGTGCAATCTAGCTATGAAGCATGGAGCCATTTGTACTGTCCATTACTAAAAGCTATGGGCGAAGGAAATTTATGTAGTTTTTTTAGCAATAGATTTATGTAATTGAATGAAGCATTTATGCTTTTCTTGGTAGTACTTAATCTGAATATGTTGATTTGTGCTCTTTCTGTATGGTTTCTATAAGCAAATAAAAGGGATTTATTTTTGCATAGATGGGAAAGGATCAGCAGGCTCATGGGAAAGGATCCTATTAATATTTCATAATGCATTATAGGTTGCTCTTTAGTTCTAATACTTCTCTTTTTCTGCATTTAGTTACGTGACCGACTATAGTGGCACTTGCATTTAGTTACGTGACCGACTTGCAAATTCTTTACATATTGCAACTTGCATGAAAAAAAATTGTATGTTGGTGTGTGTTCGAGTTTGTGTTTTGTTCGGTCGATTCCATGGTTATTATGTGTTTTGATGTGAATTTGTGGGTTTTGTATACCTCGAATGACAAGAATAAGGAAATTGTCCTAGGATTTCGCAGGGTATTGGCTTAGAAGTTAGACAAAAAACGAAAGATCTAAAATCTCACTTGAGAATGTCTGCATGATTATGAGGACTCTCTATCGTTGACGGGATTAGTATAGGGACTCTCTATCATTGACGGGAGCTAGAAATGATGTAAGTAGTTTTTTTTATTTGAATAATTTTTTCGCTTTGTGGTGCACATGAGGAGTCAAGTGAGGGATTTTGGGTTTAAGGAACGTTTCTTTCTTTGTGTCATGCACACGCACGCACGTGAGAAATAACTCGCCAAAGAATATAATAGATGGTCCTGTTATGAGTCAAGAGGAAGCTACCCGAAAAGAATATAATAGATGGTAACCTTGGCTTGATACATGACAATAGAGATTCTAAGTTTTGTATGCTTATCTTCCTGTTTGGATATTCATGCATGATATGTGATGCCCAAATTCACACTTAAGTTTTGTCATTCGGTATAGTAACAAGTATTTTGCATAGGAAAATATGTACCAGTTTTGAAAATGAATATATGTATTTCACTACATGTGAATGGAAACCTCTTGCAGATGCTTAATATTTCACTACATCAGAATATATGTATTTCACTACACAGCTATGCAAAAGCCTCTTGCAGATGCTTAATAGGTTTTGGGTTTGAATCACTCTCATGTTATGAAGACAACTGTTCATTAAAAGAAACTGAGACATAATGCTTGGAACAAAAGAAACTGAGACATAAAAGAAACTGAGACATATTGTTCTTAATTATTTTACACCCAAAGAAACTGAGACAAGTAATACAGTTGATGTAGCCTGGAACAAAATGCTTTTCTATTTCATGGGAACAGTAAAAAAATGCTTTCCTATTTCATGGGCCTGGAACATAACTATGTGGCCTGGAACATCAAATTTCCTATTTCATGGGCATTTGAGTTATTCACTTAGTTCGTATAGAATCACTTGCTAAGTACCATTAACATACCGCAAGGAGAAATAAAGGAGAGTTAAGAGAGAAAAACTGATAAGGCCCTTAATAAGGTAAAAGAGGACGTAGATATCTGGAACATGTCCTTCTCTTATCATCTCTGCATACAATTCAAATGCTTTCTCTTATCATCTCTGCAAAAAAGAGGATGTAGATACCTGGAAGTATTTCATGTAATTTATGCCATAGTATACTGACTAATTTATGAGTTGGATCTATACTTTTGATATAGTGACTAATTTATGAGTCAGTGATTGGCAATCTACCTTTGATATACTGAGTGACATTGGTAACGGGTAACGGGTCAGGTCCGGGTCGGATCCGCTTCGTTTATTGATTAATTCTCTATTGCGGGTCCAGGTCCGGGTCCGGGTCGGTTCCATTTTTAGGGGACCCAGACCCGATCCGAAATTTCAACGGGTAGTTATTTAGGACCCATACTCTACCCAAATTAGATCGGGTTGGTTCCGGTCCAATGCCGGGTCCGGGTCGCGTCCGGGTTTCGGGTTTTAGTACCAATGCTAATAATGAGCCAGCAAACTCTTCAAATCAATTAACTTATCAGTAATGAAATATTGACACCATATATAAGAAGAAAAAAATAGAAAGAGGGTCGTCTATTAACTTATTATTTTTTATTTAATGAAACAAGACGACAAAATAAAAAAATCCATTTATATATAATAGATTTACCTTGCTAAAACTTATTTTCATTGTTGTTTTACTTTTGAACTTTGATAGAACTGGGAAGCAGCTGACATGGACCTCAAATTTATAAATGCAACTACATTGATGAATTGGGGTTGCAATAAGGTAAATTTATATTTTCTACAACTACACCCTATGTTAACCGTTAATTGCTGCTAATTTAATGCTTCTTCTTTTTTCCCAGATTGTCGTCCACACTCAAAACCGTCATGTACATATTGACAGTTTAACTTTTTGTAGGGTGATGAGGAACATGTTTGGTTGAAGCCATTGTTCTGTTTGAAAGGTAATGGTTTCAAAACTATTACTATTGTTTTAATTTTTTATTGTAAACTCTTACTATTTGATTCAAAACTCTTAACTGTTTTTTTAGGTTCACTGTTCGGTCCTATTTTTGAAGACTTCAACCATTGGGGGACCTACAGGCTACAACCATGTACTTTTATTTTTTTTTCATTCAGTTGGTTGGTGTTTAGTATGATGGAGGATGTAATAGTTGTAATAATTGTAATAGTTAGCATTTTTGGAGATGATGTAAGTAACTGTATATAATGATGATATAATATAATACCCGTACCAGCAATTTTGTGGAGTATTGGGTTCTGTGTTTGGTTTTTTAAAGGTTTTTCAAAAAAATTATTACATTTTCAAAAGAATTTTTGGTTTTTATTTTGTATCTTGCATTATATTCTGAATTTTTCCCCCAGAGCCTTATATATATGATGTTTGTGTGATGTTGCTCGATTGAGCCTGGGGAGGATTGATATTTATTGCCTGTGATGTCATATATTTAATTGTTAGCAGAATTCCGTAAGGAATTTTTGTAAAAGGGCTAATATTTCAAGGGAGGTTCTGTCAAAATTTTTACTAAATTTTCTAAAATTTATTATGTTTTCAAACGCTTGGTTTTTATTTTCTATCTTAGTCATATGATAGTATATTGGTTTTTCAAACGAAATTTGCTGGTTGGTTAGCCTTGAGGGCTAATAAAAAGCTAAGGCCACTTCATCATCACCAAAAAAGACAACAAGAATTTTGTTTGTTCGTTTAATTCCTATCTATTCAAGTCAAACAAACCTGGGACATGAAGGACAACCATCTGTCAATACCATGCCAAATTCCCACAGTAAAATGAGCCACAGATTCGCAACTCTCTTCCCTTCCCTTCCCTTTCATGAGTAATGTTAGCTGACCACCACCACCACCCTTCTGCATCTCGGTTTGGGCCATGGCATGCTTATCATCCATGAAGTTAGCTAGCTCCCAGATCATGTCCCATTTATCATCCATGAAGTTGTTATCATCCATGAAGTTAGCAGCATCCCTTAATTGGTCATCTTTTCTCTTCTTTTTTAACAACAAATCATGTCCCGTTTAACAAAAGTCGATGAATTCGGTCGTTTCCTCAATCTCTGAATCTGCAGACAGAAAGAAGCCCACAAGATGTCCAGAAAAATTATGATATTGGTCTGCAAACATGCAGTCCCGAATTTTTTAACTAAATCTAACTAAATCTAATCAAATAAGTAATCCTAAAAATACATCTTATGTCACCCACTTATGTCACCCAATTTTTTAACAAAATCTAACTAAATTTATACCCACTTATGCAGTTCACCCAATCAAATAAATCTAACTAAATTTACATGCAGTCCCGAATACGTGCCGTAGGCACGTCCCACGGGCATACCTAGTATTTACATAGCTCTAAAAGATTTTATAATTAACACATGCACAAACAGAAACGCGTGTAAAGCACATACAAATAAATATTCATATACAAAATAAATTCGAGAGAACAAAAAAATATCCACAACAAACAAAATACATTATAGGTAAAAATATTTATATTAATAATATTACAGATATTACACGTAACGACACAAAATACATGTGCGTAACACGCATGGAGCAAAATTGTCATGACTCAATTTTGCGGCGTGTTACAGATCTTCCAAACTTTTCTTCTTTTTGGCTGTTTATTGCTATGGTTTCATAAGCCTCTGTTTCGACTAGAGAATAGACATGTATAGAGATCTACGACAAGGACCAAGAGGAGAAATTAGGGTTAAGTCTTCTAATGGATCTGCGAATCCCATATTCGGCCCGAACACACAACCCAGACCCGTCAGCAATGACTCGGTCCACTAAGGAGTCATTGTTGCACTACCTTCCTAATCCCAAATTACATTATGAGCTCCTTCTTAGTATATTCTTGTTGGTCTCCCCATGTTAAGATATCAAATGCCCGTCAATTAAATTAAGTTACATACAACTATATTAATCATCATCTTTTATCCTTGACTAGTACCACTCAACCTTACTATCATGTCGGATAAAATCCACCTGCAGGGTTTACATGAAAATCCTTATGAGCTCCTCAAGAGGACATCATCAACCCGAGAATGTATCTATACATGGATTCCTTCTATAAACAACATCCCACCATACAGAAAGTGCCATTACCCAATTCATAGAGGTTGTTGATCCATAAATGAATCACTTTCTTTAATGAGTTAAAGCAGTGTACATTGTATGCATGTGTCTATTAATATATCCAAATTAAGAATACAAGCATCCATAATAACAGAGGTGTGTGTTCTCTCATGTAGTTAGTAAAAAGCGAACAACCTCAAGTGGTCATATCTAATACACACAAACTGTACTAGTGTAACCTTATAGTCAAGACAGACTAAGTCTAGATCACACTAAAACTATATCGAGGGTTTGTCCAAATCCATCTAATCTAGGTTGTGAACTCTTCTTATATTCTACAAGGAACCAATAATTTGATCTTCTGTGTGACACCACACACCAGATTTTCTACAATGTAGAATATCCAGACAATCATGCATAACTTGAAATCTAATACGCAAACATTTACCCATATGATTCTCATTCAAAATGTAAGGAAATAAAGTTTAACCAAAGAATAAAGTTTAACTAAAAGTCATACTTAGAGTATATAACCCCAACAGTTACGCTAATCCCTATGACCCTCACTGTTAGATACATTGTGCCTTGATCTCTTGAGAAATAGGTTTATGATGTCATTGTAATCTTGCCTGGACAACCCATTCTTGTAGAATGGGAAGGTGCAACTTTTCACTACCAATAGATCAAATGCTAATGAAGGACAAAATTCATTTTGGTGCAAGAAGGAAGGAAAAGATCACCAAACCATGTAAACAAGGATGGTGTCTCTGGAGCAACTAAATCCAAGTCAAATGAAGAAGTAGAGAGCACTAAGCCCAATGCAATAGCATCGAAGGCAGCAACCCTACCTCAATATACAACAGCCCCCAACCCATCACCGCCGACCACTGGTGACGATGAGAAGAAGCGAGAAATTAGGGAAGGAAAACGTACAATTATGGTAGAAGTTACAAAGGAGATTATGGAAGGATTCCTAAATATTACAAATTTGGAAAATCCTACTTGGCAGTTCCTAAGATCACAGATGAAAATTTTGGAGACAAGCCAAATGTAGAAAATCTTATGATTGAGGCAGATATGGTGCGAGTCAAATGCGAGGGAAAATAAATTCAAATTCCAAATACTTTGTGGGCCAACTTGATTTTTCTAGTGTTGGTGAGAAACCCAAAGTGTAACCCTTGTTTTCCATTTTCTGTATTTTGGGTGTATTTTTCTCTTTCTGTGTATTTATTCATTTTGTACTCTTCTGTTTCTTCCGAACCATGTATTTGATCTTCGTTCTCATAATAAATCCATCTGTTTTGACTTTTGACTCTATTTTGTGGCCTTGAATATTTTCTTGTTTTGATCTAATCTTTTTGTCCCAATTTATTGTCTCCGATTTAATTTGTTTTGCTCCAATTAATCTTGTTCACGGTCATTTGATTTTTTTGGTCTAATTAGATGCCCTATTATCTCATTAATTGAATCATCCTATATTTTATTGGATCCTATTAATCCCCATAAACCCAACTTACTTCTACCCGTCAGCACCTAACCCTAATATACTCAAACCTATATATATATGCCTATATACACATTACCCTGTTCATCCCCCTAGCCGCCTATTACTCTCTACTCTCATCCCCTTCATCCCTGTGTGCATCTCCAGACCTCCTTACAAACTCATCCCAGTGCTCCTCTGCCTCTCTCCTCCTTTCCCCTGATGCCCTAACAGCCGATGCCACCGAGCACCAGACCCCGATCTCTCCTCCTATGCTTCCCTATCGCACCGCCAAATAGCAACTAGGTGCCAGAGCCCCGGTGCACCTCCCCGACGTCCCTGTGCGCTGTTACCTCTCCTCGGCAGCGCAGCACCTTAGTGCCGCCCTGCCTCTCTGTCACGATGACATCCACAGTGGCAGATAGCAACAGCAACTTTGGCAGCAAGCACTACCACCGCCCTAGTCGCTGTCCGCCGTTTTGCTCGACCGTGCACACCCCGGGCTGCCATTGCTTGCTCTGTGTGTGTGTGGTTGATCTTGGGTGTTCGTGCGATCGTGTGCTTGTGTGTTCGTGAGTCATTCATTTGAGATCGTGCCCGGGAAACCGTTCCCGTTATTCTCACTTTTTGCATCGTTTCCGTCGTCGACTATAAGGCAAGTAACTTTTATTCTTTTTGTATCAAATACAAGTACTAAATACCGCATATAGTGTAGCTTTTGTTCCTAGAGTCAATTCCCATGAAATCCCTTGTTTGATCTTGTCTCTAATTGTTGATCCATCCATAGTTTTCTCGTTACACACACGACATGAAATAACTTAGATCTAATAAATTCTTGATGTATACATGCATGTTGTTCAGGATTTATAAGGTGTTGTATGATCTTGTATGCTTGATGCGTTAGGAGTAGTACAACTTATTCTAGACAAGTTAAATACCCTATATCATGTTGCCTGGACATCTAGTATACCATATTTCGTAATTTGTTATGATTTGGATGAGTTCCATATGAACTAGTTGATTTTATGCTTGAAGAATATTTCAGTTTTTGTCGTTACCCCGTTTTTGTTCAGTATTTTAGACCCTATTAAGGTCAGTATATGAAAATTATTTGTGAATATGAATCATAGAGATTTCTGTCTACTTTCTAGAATTTCTAACAGATCTCAGTTTCGATTTGTGAGTCGCAAGTTATTGCTATTTTACTACAGATATGTAGAAAATTCCAGTATCTATTTTATATGAATTCTATCTAGTTATTTATCTTTATACTGATGTTAAAGATAATATTTTGATCCAATATTTTGCTGAGTACAACTAGACTTGATTGGGATTAACCCCTAATTTTGGTGGATTTAATTGATGACTTTTATAAACTATTCTATACTTGCAAACAACTACTATACTTGCAGAATTTTCATGATGTTCGGTAAAGAACCTTAATTTCAACCTGATTCTACTTGCAGTTGATAAATACTTTGTCAACATAAAATGTAGCCTGATATATCTATTTTATCACCCTTTTGACGGATCTGGATTTTGATTTATACTTTGTAATCTATTGCTGTTTTAGTACTGCTGTGTTCAGAGTTTCAGATTTACAAACTATATGTTCCTTGCTGTTTTCTGATTTTATTTAACTATGCTATCTATGTTGGAAAATTATGAAACTTTATTTTTCTAATACTAAAAATACTAGGGAATACCTCAGAATTTTCTTGGATTTAATCAGTAAGTTTTTATGCCGTTTTCCTGTTTAGGAACACAACCTTGTGATTTCTGGCTGAACATGTTTTCTGGATACAATTCTGTTTTGAGCCCTGTTTTTGTGAAATACCATATGACTTATATATATTTGCTGGATTCGGCCGGGAGTCTATTTTCCATATTTTCTGACGGATCCAAATTTTCATGTCCGTGAAAACGGGAATCCCAGTTTTGATGCAGTACTGTCTTTGTAATACCCCGCAAAATAGGAAATGATAATTTTTCCCTTGTGTGTTACGCACGTGTATTTTGTACCCTTACTGGTAATATTTGTAACGTATTTTCATTACATATTTTGATATCTAACTATTTATGCATTTCCCATATATTTTATC
The DNA here is from genome assembly GCA_017893485.1 of Hemerocallis citrina. Classification (NCBI taxonomy): domain Eukaryota; kingdom Viridiplantae; phylum Streptophyta; class Magnoliopsida; order Asparagales; family Asphodelaceae; genus Hemerocallis; species Hemerocallis citrina. The sequence continues at coordinate 86,882,784 of CM030368.1, forward strand.
CTATTTAAATCAACTAAAATATTAAATTTCAATCTCTGCATTTTTACGTGCTTTTTACGTATTTTGATGCAAGTATCGGTTATGTGTTTCCACCGCTACGTGTAATATTTTCTATATGTTTAAATTATTTATTCAAATCTATTTTTATAAACGGAAATTCATTTTTCCTTGTTTGATTAAAATATTATTATGCGTATAATGCACGTGTTTCCTACATACGTAGCAATTACGTCATGAAATATATAAAATTAATAAATATATTTTCTTATATTGTATTTTTATTATCTTTAATATTTTTTCGTTGATAAAACCAAATTTCGTATTTTTATGTTTTACGTGCGAAATACGTGTTTTTCGGTGTGCGTATTTAAGCGTATTTATTTTCAAAATAAATTTCGAAGTGTGTGTACTTATTTTATTTGTGCATGAAACATTATAAAATTTTAATTAAACTAATCTTTACATATTGTGTATATATATATAATGCCTATGTTTACACCTATTCACACTAATTCCTTTCTTTCCTTGCCGAACTCAACCACTATTCAGCAAATGGTCCCCCCTTTCCACTGTGCCTACATACCTATACCATTTAATTAATTGTTCATACACATACAACTCTATGTATAGGTGGTCAAATATATTGCACATGAAGTGGAGTTTTGGTTTCCTGTGCTTGACGGGTTGGAAGATGGTGAGTGGCCGGTTTGGGGAGTTTAGAAGAGGAAGAGGTGGGGGTTTGAGTTTTTGAAGTGTTAGGATCATGAAGAGTTGGGACTTATAGGAGTTAGGATTATGAACAGTTGTAAATTAAGTGGAGTAATTTATTAGGTGGATAATTTTGCACTTTAAACCTTCACCTTGACCTATAAATACACCCGCATTTTTCTTCCCTTGTCACACCTAAACAAAAAAAAATTAAGAGAGGAAAAGAAAGAGAGAAAGAGAGTACCTTTGTGCTTTGGAGAGCATTTTCTAGGAGGAGAATGACAAGGAGGTGCTAGTTGGAGCTAGGAGCTAGAAGAGGTCTCTTCATTCTTAGTTGTTACTCTCCATAAGAGGTGGGTGATTTCTTACTTTCTAATTGTAGAGAATGCATGCTTAAGTTTATAAATGAGTAGTATAGATTGAACATGATGTGATGTATGTAAACAAAATCCATGCTAATGTGGTCTACCATGAATGAAAGAATTCTTGTTGTGATTAAGTAACTAAATGTCACTATGATGATTAGAAAGAAGAGTATTGACAAAAGAGTTAATGCCATGAACCATGTTAGTGTGTTTGTAAATTTGTACATGTCATTTGTATGAAATTTGTAGAAACAATGTTGTATTCAATATATGCCTTGATAATTAGAAAGAAAGATATTTTTTAAATTAATGTCATGAAGCACACTAGTATGCTTGATAAATTGTACGTGTTAAAATATATAATTTATATGTTGGATTTCTCTTTTAATGGAAACAAATTGTAGTGAAGTTCATTTTGAGTACAAATAAAATCTTATAAAATGATTAAAAAAAACATATTGCTACTTTTGATTAAATTGGAATGATGCAAATTTATGGTTATTAAAGAAAGGAAATATTTTTTTTTTTTTGGATACAAAGTTTAAGATATCAACTAAAAAATTCGTAACTTACTGTTTTGAGAAAACTCAGTATGAATGGGAAAATTCTGATCAAGTAGAAAGATTAGATCAAATGAATAATCGAGTTTGTGAAAATAATTGAATAACAGTACGGTTGAACAAAAGCATAATAGTATATTTTCACAACAGAAATTACTATTGGACTTATTGGTTAGTGGGGCCCTTTAAGATCATGTCCTGTAGCGCGCCTGTTAGTATTGGTCGCGAATTCGAATCCTAGCAACCCCTTCTTTTTTTTATTTCGGTTTTAATATAGAAACAGTGGAACATGATTATATAGTAGGTTCGGCCTACATTTATAACACAAAGCCCATATGGGCTTAGTGGCTAGTGGGGCTGACTTTGGGTGTTCTCTGGGTGCTGTGCGGGTTGCCTGGTTCGAAACCTGGGGTGCCCCTTTTTATTATTTTTTTGGGTTTTGATGGATATTAGGGGTGTTTTAATGCTAGAAACATTTAGGAAAAAATTGTATTATTCTTGTAAAATGATATGAAATTTATTAGAAATAATCTCCGAAGTTTTCATGGATATTTGAGATATAAAAATGGAAATTTGGGATAGGAAAATGAATTATGTGACTTCAAAATTTATTATTTGAGAATATAACTTTCTTTTGTGAAGAAGAGTAAAATATTATTTTTGTGAAGTGATTTCTCTTGAAGAGATTACACTCTTATTTTGTTTAAGAAATATTTTGAAGTGAGTTGAGACATTGTATGATCTTAATTTTTGTTAATAAGATTTCATGTGGTAAAATTGTGCTCATGAAAAGAATCATTTGCTTCTAAAGATTATGAATGGATAAATGGATCATGAATTGTGTCAAGACCAAGACAATGATCACTTTGTGGATAAGTATTACGACAAGACATTGATCATTTGTGAATAAGTTGAAGATGAGAATATTTAAGTTTAAGACATGTTTATTGAAGGGTATGTGTACCCATGGATTCTTGTACATGAAAGTTTGTGATTTAGGGTTAGTAAGACCTCGAGTACCGGCATTGTTGGAAAAAAAAAAGAGTTGAGTTATATTTTGAGATACGGCCATGGAGCTATCTCGGTATTTGTGATTAAGTCCGGTAGGAGGTAAGACTAACTCTAGGTATGAAATTTTATTCATGTCTTGAACTTAAGGACTAGACACTAAGTGAAGATGTAGTAAAACTTGGGCAAACGTAAGTGGGCACTCTATATAGTCGGGCGGTGGATTCCGGGACTATAGACCCAGTCGGGCGGTAGATTTCGAGACAGTGGTTGCTTCGTGGGAGATGAGCTTTTATTTTAAATCTGGGACTATGCATAGTTGGGCAGATAGTTTGTCGTTCTCCAATGTATATACGTATACCGGGGCTAGAGGGGCACTTGTGGGATGATTTGCAAGATGAGGAGTCTATTATAACAGTCGTGCGATGGACTCCGGGACTGGGATCTGCACTCGTGAAATGATTCAAACCTTGCTTTATTACTGGGTAGTTTTCATGGCGAAGGATCGAACCCTTAAATGTTGAGTACGTAGGTGCTTGCCCTCAGACTTATGTAGTATGGGATGCATAGAATCCGAACAAGTATGCATTAGTATCATCTTAGTATAAAATATCTGTATTAGGCATTAAGGCATCGCATACACTTACATGTTTAGTGTAGTCACATTTAACACATTATTTTGCATTCAAATATTGTGGTTTGTTAAAGTATTGAGATCGTTATATGTACGGCATAGAGAGGATGACCGAGTATAACATTTTTGTCAGTTGTAAGTGACTGACATGCCCACAGCTTATTATGCAGGGACTGGACTTTTCATAAAGTAAAGATGTTATGATGCTGTTGATTAATTTCATTGATAAAGTTGTACAAGTTGTATATTATTTTTATTGTTGTAATTCATTTTATTTTCCGTTGTGTACAAAAATGTAATGAACTCTGATGTATGTTGAAAAGTTTAAATTTTCTTGTAAAATTGTATGAATTGAAGTGTAAAGATCCTGTGGAATCTCGAATTCGGTCTTATTTGGAATTCGGGGTGTTACAGTCTTGCTGACCAGAACTAGAATTTTCGTTGTCTTAGTCTATTTTGAGTCATTCATCATCCGTTCGTGGCCTTTATTCAACTTGTACTTGTTCCTTATTATCTTATCATGTTTCTTGACTTTTTTGTGCACGTCCATGCTTGCTTGAATAATAATAACAACAAGAAAATTAAGCCGGGGTTTTAAAGGGAAAGATCTAATAGTGGAAAATATAGAAACGTGTACTCGAAAGATGATTCATAGATCCTACTTGGTATTTGGAGCTTGATACTTGACACTTGGAGCTTGACACTTGATACACGATATATGACACTTGACATGTGATTACTTGACACTTGCACACTTGACACAAGATACTTGGAGCATGATATTTGGTACGTGGAGCTTGATACTTGTCCCTGAGTACACTGCCCTCTACGATCCACTATGAAATCTAAAACGTAAATTGTTTGAATGTAGCAACCATGTGGTAAAATTTGGGACGCATGAAGTGCTACCTAGATAGGACTAGATACAAGACTTGAACATGATCACTTGGAACTTGCTACTTGTTACTTGTACATGATACTTGTTTACTTGACACTTCTTACTCGTTACCCGTTTACATGATACTTGGTTACTTGACACTTGTTACACACCACTTGCATCCGTTCATCTTGCCATGCTAGTTATCTATGTTCTTGATTAGAGTTAGTTCCTCTATTTTGATGTTACATCCTTTCCATGCTATTCTTGCTTCCCTTTTTTATACTTGTACTCGTTGTAAAGATCCTGACAGCTTATGAATGGTAAAAGCCATTCGCTGGACTTAGTCACGTATCCGTATTTCGTATCTTCTTTTTGAGAAGCGGGGCATGACACAAAGATAGCTCCTCATCAGACTCTGTTGAGTTCAATCTCATCTGGATTTGAGGAGGTTGATGATGCTCGAAAGAGGATGAAAAAGAAGTCTACTATGAAGCCCCCTTTCCTCAGGCATCTGGCAAATACCAAGAAAACAGCACCTGCATCCAAGAGTTGTGGTAATTGTAGCACCCCAAATTTCCAATAAATAAATATGAAAAAACGTGGCACAATTCTCAGCATCTACTTCAATATAATAGTAAACACAGCAAAACACAGAAAAAATTTCAACTTTTATTACATCAATTCCTTACATAGCACAGCGGAAAATAAACACATTGAATTACAATTTCTTTCTCTTACAACACATTTTTTTACTATTTGTATAAGCCACATTATCATTCTACCACATGTATCCAATCCCAAGCTAACGGTACCTACCTGTAAAATATAAGGCTAGAGATAACCCTAACCCCCAAAACTACAGGGGTCAGCCATAACGGTGTGAGTGACATCAAAAGAAATATAATTTAAATGAAACATAAAGAATAAATTCATAACCAACACATTCCCACAGTAGTAACAAAGCGGAATATGAAACTGATATGGCTAAAAATGGGGTTAAATCGGAACCATCCAAATCGGGCACGAATCTTGAAGCCCAGGGGTAAAACGGTAATTTCACTTATCAATAGATCTGAAGCGGGTACTGGTTCTCCTCCTCGGAGACCCACTAACCTGCGAACTGATCCACCTCAACTGGGTGCGGGTTTCAACCCGCAGCGAACCCGGTCCAGAAAGGATAGAATTAGGGTTTCTGATTAATCCTAATCAACGGCCCTGATTCATATCTATCCTTTCACTGGGGATTAGGGATTACATTCCTTATCTAACCATAGGGATTACATTCCTAATCTGATCCCAGCGGCGCCTATAAATACCCCCCATCCATCTCCATTAAGAGGTAATCAATCTTTTGCTAGTTTTTGCGCTCTTTCATAATCATTCCTGATTACTGACTTGAGCGTCGGAGGGTGCGTCGCCGGGAACAACCCCGGTGCCTCGCACTTTTTGTAGGTGTACGGCGGGAGACAGCGTCAAACTCCGGCGGAACAGGTAACAGGTTTGCTATTCAGTTTTCCTAAGAATCCACAAATACTATCTGTTTGCCCCCACACCAGATTTTGCGGCAACAGATTGGCGCCGTCTGTGGGAAACTAACGAATAGCAGCCTCCCCTCTTCCCGTTGGTCAGATCTTCTCCAGCCATGCCTCCTAGGAATGCCAGATCAAGAGGGTCCAACCGAGGGCCCAACCCCGATCAGCAACAGGATGTCCCCCCTCAACCTACTCAACAGCAGGGGCAACTTCCGCCGCAAGCCGAGGACCCACTCCAACAGGACCTACCTCCTCCTCAGAATCAACAACCTCCTAAGGGTCCCAACCCGCAGAAACAACCTCTCCATCTGGATCACGTCTCCATCCATAATGCCTCTTCGGATTCGATGGCCTTCCCACAATCCCCAAGCTTCCGACCTTCGCAACACCGTCCTCAATCGGCAGAAGGATGAGGATCTTCGCCGCCGTCTGGATGAAAAGCGGGCCCGAGAGGGAACCTCCCGCCAACACCGTCCGGATGAGCGATCTCCTCGCCGCCGAGAATACAGAAGGTCCCCTATCTGAAGGGGGCGGAGAGAATCCACCGAGCATCACAGAAGAAGACCACACTCCCCTGCCGGTCGGCAAACTAGGAACGATGAGGCACCCATCACCCGTGCCGAGTTCCAGCAGTTCCAAGCAACCGTCCTACAAGCTCTCAATCTCCGTCCCAACACCAATGCTCCAAAGATCCCCTCTCCTCCTCCGGTCCGAAGTCCTCGCCGACGGTCCCCAACTCCTCCTCCAGCTCCTAGCAACTCCCGGCATATGCCAAGTCCTCGCCGCTCCAGGAGCTACCGTCGTCGTAGCCCCCGCTCTCCCTCGTACGAAGACGAGTCTAGAGGCTCGGCTGATTACCGTCGAAGGGATGATGCTGTTTACCGCCGTCTCCACAAAATGGAGAGCCGCTTAGGTCAGTTAGACCGAGAAGAAGAGCTTAGAGGAAGGACCCTTCGTCCTAGTCGACCTCCTTTTTCTCGAACCATAATGGATGCACTCGTACCAATCGGCTTCAAGCCTCCTCAATTCGAGACTTATTCTGGGGAGACTAACCCCGTCGATCACATCGAAAGCTTCAAGACCCTCCTGCTCATCCATCAAGCTTCCGATGCTCTGCTCTGCAAAACCTTCCCCGCAACTCTCAAGGGCCCAGCTCGAGAATGGTACTCTCGCCTTGCCCCTTCCTCAATATTCTCCTTCGAGCAATTTGAGACCCTCTTCGTCACCCACTTCGTGAATAGCCACAGAACTGAGAAGACCAGCATCTCGCTACTCTACCTCCATTAGAAGAAGGGTGAGAAGCTGAGAGACTATGTGAAATGGTTCACAGCTGAAGCCAGGTCCATAGCATCCCTCGACCAGTCGGTCACTGCAGCAGCATTTCAATCCAATGTCCTCAACTCCAGCCTCCGCTCCTCCCTCGCCAAGAAGCCCCCACAGAACTTCTCTGACCTCCTCCTCCGGAGTGAAAAGTATATTCGGGCAGAAGAAGCTGAGCACCGCCCCAACTTGGAGGGGTCTTCCTCCGGGTCTAAGAGAAAGGGAACAGAAGAGGAAGGAGCCAAGAAGCTCCAGAAGGATAATGGCAGCCAGCGCCGACCTCCCCCCAGATTCGAAAAATTTACTCCTCTCACCACCAATGTCTCCACCATTCTAATGGAAGTTGAGAAGGAAGGGATCATACCTCCTGCGCCGAGGATGAACACCCCCGCCAAGAAGAGGGATAAAGTGAAGTGGTGCCGTTATCACCGGGACCATGGCCACGACACCAATGATTGTCGGGCCTTGAAGAATGAGATAGAAGCCCTCATCCAGAGGGGGCAGTTGACCAGGTTCGTAAGAAAAAGACCGAGCCGACCTTCCTCCCCCGCCTTGCGGGGCTAACAAGCGTCCTGAACGCGATGAAACGCACGACTTCGAAGAGGAGCGTGTCCTACACCTCATACATGGGGGCCCAATGGGGGGCTCCTCAAACTTCTCTCAAAAGGCGTTCATTAGGGAAGTCAATTCGGTTCGCACCATCCTCCTCCTAAAGGCCTCAGAGTGTCTGTCACATTCTCAGACAAAGATCTTGAAGGTGTTCGCACCCCCATTGTGACGCACTCGTCATCAATCTCCATATGGCGAACTTCAAAGTGGAGAGGATCCTAGTGGACAATGGCAGCTCCGTTAACATCCTCTTTCTCGCCGCTTTTAAAGGCCTCAAACTCTCCCGAGACAGACTCAAGCCCGCCGGCTACATGCTCCATGGGTTCACGGGAGTGCCAGTGACTATTGAAGGGGTGATCACCCTCGATGTAACCGCTAGCAAAACTCCTACTACCCGAACGGAGTCGATGGACTTCATAGTCGTAGATGTCCCAGCAGCCTACAACGTCATTTTGGGTCGGCCCGACCTTGCTGCCCTTGAAGCCGTCCCCTCCGCCTATCACCTCAAGATGAAGTTTCCTACTCGGGCAGGAGTAGGGGAAGTAAAAGGCAATCAGGAAACGGCCCACAAGTGCTACATGACCTCTACCCTCGGTCCAGTCCTCTCCCTAGAAACTATGGAAATCCTCCAAGATGCTGCCCGACCAACGTCCGAGCCGGTGGATGAATTGGAGGAAGTGCTCTTCTCTGAGCAGGATCCAACCCGAAAGTTCTTTGTTAGCAAGACCCTCCCATCTGCCCTATGCTCAGACATAGTCTAGTGCATCCGAAGGAACCGAGACCTCTTTGCTTGGTCAGCTGCAGACATGCCCGGAATTTCCGAAGAGCTCTTGGTCCACCACCTCAGCGTTGCTCCAGGATCCAAACCGGTTCAACAGAAGAGGCGCAAGTTCGCCCCCGAGTGCCAACTAGCTATAAAAGAGGAGGTGGACAAGCTCTTGAAGGCCCGGTTCATACAAGAGGTGAACTATCCCGAGTGGTTGTCGAATGTAGTAATGGTGAAGAAGTCCAATGGGACTTGGAGGATTTGTATCTATTTTACCGATCTCAACAAGGCTTGCCCCAAGGATCCCTTCCCTCTTCCGAGTATTGACACTCTGATTGACGCCACTTCAGGTCATGAACTCCTCAGCTTCATGGACGCCTTCTCAGGCTACAACCAGATCCGGATGTTCCCCCCAGATATCCCGAAGACCTCGTTTGTGACCGACCAGGGCCTCTACTGCTACAGGGTTATGCCCTTCGGTTTGAAGAATGCAGGCGCCACATACCAACGCCTCGTCAACAAGGTTTTTCAAGCTCAAATCGGCCGTAATATGGAGGTATATGTTGACGACATGCTTGTAAAAAGCATCCGAGGAGCCGATCATGTGACCGACCTACAGGAGGCATTTGATATTCTGAGAAAGCACAACATGAGACTCAATCCGAACAAGTGTGCGTTCGGAGTCTCGTCAGCAAAGTTCCTTGGCTTCATGGTTAGCCAACGAAGAATTGAAGCTAAGCCTGAGAAAATCAAGGCCATATTAGACATGGCCCCTCCCAAGAATGTTAAGGAAGTTCAGAGGCTAACAGGCCGCCTAGCCTCCATAGGGCGTTTTCTCTCGAAGTCCAGGGAGAAATGCCTCCCCTTCTTCAAGGCTCTCAGGGGGGCTAAAGGTTTCGAATGGGGTCAGCAGCAACAGGAGTCGTTCTACCAGCTCAAGGCTTACCTCGTCAAACCTCCTCTCCTCAGCATACCCATTCCTGGTGAACCCCTCTACCTCTACCTGGTAGCCTCCGAGCAGACCCTCAGCGCCGTTTTAGTAAGGGAAGAAGACTGGGCTCAAAAGCCCATCTACTATGTGAGCAAAGTACTTCGGGATGCCGAGCTCCGCTACCCGAGGATAGAAAAGATGGCTTATGCCCTGGTGATGACCGCAAGAAAGCTTCGCCCGTATTTTCAGTCCCATTCGGTGGTCGTTCTTACCGACCAACCGCTGAAGCAAGTGCTCCACAAGCCAGAGACCACCGGTCGTATTATGAAGTGGTCTATCGAGCTGAGCCAACATGATATAACTTATCAGCCTCGGACCGCGATCAAGGCTCGGGCCTTAGCAGAATTCATAGTTGAAAGTACCATCCCCGAGTTCAGCCAAGCAATGAAGGGACCACCTATCTGGTTGGTTTATGTGGATGGATCCTCCTGCAATGAAGGAAGCGGAGTCGGGGTCATTCTGGCAGGCCCAGATGACTTTATCCTCCAATACTCCCTCCGTATCAACTTCAAGGCCTCAAACAATGAAGCAGAATACGAGGCACTCAAAGCCGGCCTTGGAATGGCTCGCAATGCAGGGGCACAACGCCTTTGGATCTTTAGCGACTCCCAGCTGGTCGTAAATCAGGTCCTCGGCGAGAATGAAGCACGTGACGACCGGATGGTTAAGTACGTAGGCCAAGGTCAAGAGCCTCATGGCACTATTTGAAGAAGCCCTCATCCAACGAATCCCCCCGAGAAGAAAATGCCCAGGCCGATGCCCTCTCCAAGCTAGCCTCTTCCTCCCTGCAAGGTCTCGAGCAGACCGTCTTGATAGAGGTCCTTCTGAAGCCAAGTATAGAGGATGAAACTTCCGACTATGGAGTCTCTACCTGTCCTACTACAAGATGACTGGATGAAACCCCTCGTCGAATTCTTAAGGGACGGGCTCCTCCCCGAAGATCCTAAAGAAGCTCGAAGAGTGAGAACCCGAGCCGAGCGATACACACTGATCGGAGGCATCCTATATAAATGCTCCTTCACACAGGTAGACGGCAGGCCTTACCTGAGATGCCTCCCCCCCGAGCAGGCCGACTACACCCTACAAGAACTTCACGAGGGCATCGGCGGGGCGCATTCAGGGTCCAGATCCTTAGCCCGCAAAGTGTTGAATTATGGATATTTCTGGCCCACTCTCCTACAGGACGCCAAACAGCACGTTCGGCAATGCAGCTCATGTCAAAAGTACTCCAACATCCGATGCCTCCCACAAGCTCCACTCGCTTCCCTATCAAGTCCAATCCCTTTCGCAATGCGGGGGATGGATTTACTAGGGCCATTTTCACCGACTCCCGGGCAATTCAAATTCTTAGTCGTGGCAATCGACTACTTCTCAAAATGGATAGAGGTCGAGCCCTTGGCCACGATCACCGAGAACAAGGTGTTCAGTTCTTTTGGAAGAGCGTAATCTGCCGATTCGGCGTCCCTCGGGTCCTCATAACAGACAACGGAACCCAGTTTACCGGGGCTGCCTTCCGAGCTCTATGTGAAGACCTCGCCATCCAACACCGATTCTCCTCCGTTTCCCATCCCCAGTCGAATGGCCAAGTCAAGAATGCTAACCGACAGATCCTCTCCGGCATTAAGAAGAGGTTGGATAAATGTTCCAAAGGCTTATGGGTCGATCAGCTTCCCAACGTGTTGTGGAACTACCGCACCACAAAACGGACCCCCACAGGAGAGTCTCCCTTCAATCTCACCTATGGGTCCGAAGCTATGATCCCCCTAGAAGTTGGTATACCCTCTCCTCGTCTAATGGCTTACGAAGAAAAACAAAATGCTAGAGAGCTCCGAGCAAATCTAGATCTGATTGATGAGATCCGAGAAAGAGCTGCCATTCGCCAACAAAGCTACCAAAGAAGGATCGAGTTGGCATACAACAAGAGAGTCCGTCCTACCGACCTCAAAGAAGGGGACTTGGTCCTCAGAAAGTTAGCCATCTCTTTCCACGGTCAGAAGAGCAAACTGGCTCCAAATTGGGAGGGACCCTATAAGATCGCCAAAGTCGTTCGGCCCGGTACATACAGACTAGAAGACCTCGAAGGCAGGGAGATCCCCAGGACTTGGAATGCCGACCATCTTCTAAAATACCAAGAGAGAGCACTAACGCCTCACTAAGTATTCTGAGATGTCGAACCGTTCCTCTCCTTTTACTTGTATTTTTTTCCTTTATTTCTCTCTTGTAATAACGACTTGTAACTTTAGAAGCAGCCGACCATTAGTCATCAATGAAGAAAGCTTTTTCATATTTTACGTGTAAAAATTGTCTGCATCTCTCTGCCTTTACTCTTCACTCTACCGATGGTTCGGAGTCCAAACCTTGGCTTGATTCTACTTCGCAAGTTCGCTCCTAAGCGAGCTAGAAGTAGATCGCCATTCGGAACTGCTCTCACAACCTGTTGAACAACTTTACCGATGGTTCGGAGTCCAAAACTTGGCTCGATTCTACTTCGCAAGTTCACTCCAAAGCGAGCTAGAAGTAGATCGCCATTCGGAACTGCTCCCACAACCGTTGAACAACTCTACCGATGGTTCGGAGTCCAAAACTTGGCTCAATTCTACTTCGCAAGTTCGCTCCTAAGCGAGCTAGAAGTAGATTGCTATTCGGAACTGCTCCCACAACCGTTGAACAACTCAAACGATGGTTCGGAGTCCAATACTTGGCTCGACTCTATTTCTCAAGTTCGCTCTTAAGCGAGGTAGAAGTAGGTCGCCATTCGGAACTGCTCCCACAACCATTAAACAACTCTACCGATGGTTCGAAGTCCAAAACTTGGCTCGATTCTACTTCGCAAGTTTGCTCCTAAGAGAGCTAGAAGTAGATCGCCATTCGGAACTGCTCCCACAACCGTTGAACAACTCAAACGATAGTTCGGAGTCCAACACTTGGCTCGACTCTACTTCGCAAGTTTGCTCTTAAGCGAGTTAGAAGTAGGTCGCCATTCGGAACTGCTTCCACAACCGTTGAGCCACTCTAACGATGGTTCGGAGTCCAAATGCTCGGCTCGACTTCGCTAACTCAGTACCCCGAACCGAGCAGAAGCGGAACCGACCTCCACATATGGAGAAAAATTCCGCCGAACCAATTTCACCGTTAGATCATCTCAAAATGCGTACTAGAACATGATGAACAGATCAGATCGTTCCACGTATCCACAAAACGACAAGATAGTGTTTTCTTGAAACTCGTGCCTCCCACCTCGTGATGCGTGCCACGATCGTGATCGACCGTCCAGATTGAGCCACGTGGACTGAGTCTGAAATCGAGCTATCACACCACCGAAGTGCATAGTTGCCTCGGTATACTCCGAGCAAAAGCTGAAGTTCTACAGCTAAGGCAAGAGTTCTACGGCTAAAACACTCGAAGAAGCTAACGCACAACAATGGGCAGACGAACTTCGATTTTATTGAAACAACTTGATAAATTTACAAGGCAAGAAGTTACAGTAAAAAAGCAACTTGATAAATTTACAAGGCATGTTATTACAACGAAGAAGACGATGCAAGAAGTCAAAAGCTCGGTACAACTTGTTCAGCGCCTCCTCGGAATAGGGACGTTCCTGTAATATCCCGGACGGATATTACCTTATATAAATTATTATTTTATTATTATTTTGTTTTAATTCCAAAATTGAAATATTTTGGTGATTTTCACCCGGTTTGTTCATAGACATTATCTGTACCCAGATACCGGTCAGTATACATCCGTATTGTACCAAATTGATACCGTGATCTTCCGAACTAATAATAGAAATTATTTTATTATTATTTCTGAGATTAAATTATTTATACGGATTATGCGAAGATTTTCGGTATACATACATATATGCGCACATATGTGTAGTATGTCGATTAGTACATTGTACAAAGTATGTGGTATGTATTTTGGATAAAATTGTTCTCCTTGTCATGACAATCCTAATTAGATAGTTAGGATTGTAGGAGAATTAAACATGGGATTAAGATGTATGCATAAGATAATTAGGAGGTATTCTTCTAGAAACCTATACCTCACCCACACCCTACCTCCACCAATTTCCACCTCCCCTAGATCAAAACCGGCCCCAATATGTGGGAGGGTTTTTGTGCAAGTTTGTGTGTGCAAATTTGCACTCTCCACCCTTTTCTCCACCTATAAATACCCCCTCCCTTCACCATTGTCTCATTTTTAGAAAGACAAAAAGAAAGAAAGGAAAAGAAAGAGAGGAACCATACTAACTTGAGAGTTTTCCATTGTAGGTTTCATAAGGATTCCTAGGAGCTAAGGAGGAGAGTTAGTCTAGTTCTTCCATCAAAAAGAGATTAAGGTGGGGGTTTCTCTTTTGATTGTTGTGTTGTTGTTTTTGATGCTTCTTCTTCTCACCTTCTTTGTTTTGTTTTCTTTTGTTCTTTTGGGGTGTTTATTTGTGATAGTGTTGTTGTATGTTTGTGAATGGTTAAAAGTAAATACCACATGAAAAAGAAATGTGATAAGTAGTAGTAATGAACATAAAGATGGAATCTTTGTAGTAGTAGTGGTTGTTTTTGTGGTTATTAATTGGACTAAAATGACACATGCATATGGACTTGTACATACAACCATTTGGGGTTGTAGGACTTGAATGTGAACTCATGCATAAGGACATATGGACTTTGTATACAACCATTTTGGTTGTAGGACATACATTGAACTTTGGACTAAAAAGAAAGCATATGTTGGTTGAACCAAAATAGAGGGTTCTTACTTTATTTTATTATTGTTTATTTTCTTTTATAATCTTAAGTAAGAAAGAACCCATTGTAGATGTTAATTCTAAGTATGAAAAAGAAACTAATCTAAATCACCTAGTTGTAGAATGATTAAAAAGATCTCTTTTTATGTTCACTAGTAATAATAAGGAAATATATGTTTATGTAAAGTTGTAGTAGGTGCTTATGTTTACAATAAGTAGTTTAGTAGTAGATGTTTATGTTTAGATAAAGATTTTAGTAGAAGTTTTAGTAGTAGATATTATGTTGTAGTAGATGTGGTGTTTAACTGTAACGCCCCGAATTCAAAAAACAGCTGAATTCGAGATTTCCACAGGATCTTAACACTTCATTCGTACAATTTTACAAGGAATTTAAAACTTTTATTTCAACTATAATTACATCAGAGTCTCTTACATCAACACGCAGCGGAATTAATAAAATACAACAATAATGAATGTACAATTGTTAGAACTTTAACATTTAAATAATCAACAGCATCAATTCTCTTTATATCTTCGTGTAACTCCAAATCCTGCATATAAAACTGTGGGCGCGTCAGTTGCTTACAACTGACGAAATATTATACACGGCCATCCTCTCTATGCCGGAAACAGTATAACGATTCTTAAATACTTTAGCAAACCCAAACTTGATCACAAACAAAGCTACAAAGGGACTATCCTGTTGATGTCGTGTTGTGCGGTGCACTTAGTCCTTAATGCAATTATTTATATTATATGACACTAATGCACACTTGTTCGGATTCTATGCATCCCATACTACATAGGTCCGAGGGCAAGCCTCTTAATCGTTCTTCATCTTGTAGGGTTCAATCCCTCGCCATGACTTAATTACTACTGTAACTACGGTAAGTATCTTAGATGTTTTCTGACCTATGAACTCATGTCTAGGCGCCCTGGAGGGAATCCCATCGCGGACATGACTCATCATACAGACATCCTGTGGTAATTCAGCTCCTACCATAGACATGACACCCCCCGTAGTCTTCAAACATCCCACGAGCGTTGCCACCGGGACGGTACTCTGGAGCAGTATCCTCGCCCAGACTCATCATGGGACATCCTAGGATACGCTCCTGCCGCTATCCAATGGCCCTCATACTCAATGTTTTTCTCTTACTTTCATCACGTCTTCACTATGTATCTATCTGTAATTTCGGTAAGTATCATAGATGTTCTATGATTACAAGCACGTGTACAGAAAATTCTGGAGGGGAATTCCACGTCATGTCACGACGCATCGTTAAGACAGCCCTGTGGCAATTCAGCCTCACTTCATGGCACACGATCCTCTTGCAGTCACCAAATATCCCACAAGCGTCGCCACCGAGATGGTACTCTGGAGTAGTATCCACGTCATGTCACGACGCATCGTGAAAACAGCCTGTGCATACCCTCACAACACCCATCCAGTAGCCCTCATACTAATGTTTTTCTCTTACTTTCATTACATCCCTACAATGTTTGTTTTAAAAGAAAATCATCACAACCTAGAGCTA
Organism: Hemerocallis citrina; assembly: GCA_017893485.1. NCBI lineage: Eukaryota > Viridiplantae > Streptophyta > Magnoliopsida > Asparagales > Asphodelaceae > Hemerocallis > Hemerocallis citrina. Next base: position 86,898,445 of record CM030368.1, read on the forward strand.
GCTTACCCTACCGGACTTAAATCAAAACAACAGAGACAGTCAGCCTACCTGGCTACTTCTCAAGAGACGCTCAACCCTCAACGGTTAGCTCTCAAAATCATAAATAAAACTGCCGATCACTAGGGTCTCGCCTAGCCTCTAGATTCCAACAACTATCTCTTTCTAGAGATCAACAATATTTCATAATCAATCTCAAATAACATTTCCATTTTCTTTTGTTCACAACTCTTTCTCAAAAAAAACATTTCTTTTATAATCTCATAACATGAGACCAATTCAATTCGATCTCTTTATCAATTTCATCATTCATATCCTTGTATGTATTTCAAAATAAACTTTAACCAAGTATTAATAATCATAAAATCTCATATTTAAACTCATTTAACTTTTGTCAAAAACAAATCCAAACTCAAGAACCAAAAACCAGTTCAGTTCAGTCGACTGGTGATAGTGCCAGTCGACTGTTCAGCGAACATCAAAACATCTCAGTCGGTATCAGTCGACTATTCTGCTAACATCAAATCATCACAGTTGGTTCAGTCGACTGGTGACAGTATCAGTCGACTGTTCCGCAAATACTTTGAAAACTCAAACACTAAAATTCAGGACAGCAGCAGTCGACTATGAAAATAGACAGTCGACTGTCCTGCCGACGAAAACCCAATTTCTTATACTTGCCAGTCGACTGTGGAAGGTAGACAGTCGACTGTCAATTACACCAATTGCAGCTTGCATATATTTTTTCGACCTTTTAATTGATTTGTACTTCCATATAAAAATATATATCATTTCCAGAATGTATTCCTTTTAAAAACAATATCGTATATGTTCTCAAATAACACGTTTCTCATTTTTCAACGAAATCCTTAAAAATGCATCAAAACATATATTCAATCAATTTTCCAAATAAACTGTTGTCATTATCAAAATTACTTCACAAAATTCTCTATACTCGTATAAATAATATTTTGAGGTTATAATCACACTTCTTTGCCACATTCTCAACAACAACATATTTGCATTATTCTAATCATGTCTCAACATGCATCAATTTCATACAAATAATTTCAATTCTAGCATCTCATGACTAACAATCATAATCATTTAGAAAAATAGAATAGCAATTTGCATCTACCACACTAATCAAGATTTAACGATCCATTTCTACATTAATTTGCATGCAATCAATTCAATTTCAACCAAATAAATTATATATCATCTATCATGCAAATTTCTATTCTTAAATTAGAAAGCATTTAAGAAACACCCACCTAGAGTTGAAGAAATGTACTCAATGAACTCCTAGGATTAGGAGCTCCTAAAGAAAACTCCAATTGCAACTCCTCGAAATCCGCGCACCCAAACAAGGTCTTCAACCCATTTCGGCAAGCAACAATCATCAAGAGCATCTCCATCCCCACTCCATTTCGGCAACATCAAGAACAACTCCCATCTTCTTTCATATACACATACCATGTATGTACATATATATACATTAGTATATGTATATAGGCAAGTGGAATGGTGATTAGGTGGAGAAATGGGCAAGGCTTTGCTGGCTTGGGTTGGTTTCCTTCTCGGAAATGACAGGAGAGAGGGAGGAGAAGAGATGAGAGAATGAGAGACTTAGAGGCATTTTTATAGATTAACTAATGGGTAGTTAGAATAACCACCTCCCACATGAACACCACTAACCCCATGATTTAGATTTGAAACTTGCTTTCCCTCCTACTTTCAAAATCAAACTTTCAGATTTTCCCTCTTCTCTAAACAGCCCGGTCCCCAAAAATTGTGCACATCGCACGTGTGCACGTGCACGTGCTTTGTGTACAAAATAATTTATTTATTTAAAACAATTTATTTATATATGTAATAAATATATAAAATTAACTTAGAAATTATACTTTTCATGCACAATAAAAATAGACACACATAATTTCATGAAATTTATTTTGAAAGAATAATACGCTTAAAACACGTGCACCGAAACACGTGCATCACCCGTAAAATCTCAAAAATACAAAAATTGATTTTGTCAACCGAAAAATATTTATAATCAATTGGAATGCAACATAAAGTATATTTAATATACATATTCGATAATATACTCAAACGTACAGAAAGCACATGTATTGCACGTAGAAAATTTATTTTAATAAAGATAGTCAAAAATTGAATTTCCATTTACAAAACAAATTCAAACATGTTTATAAAAATAAATGATTGAAATCCATTGAAAACTTTGCACGTAACGGTGGAATATCCGAAATCGACACGTGCATCGATAGTACGTAAAAAGCACGTAAAAACTCCAAGATTGAAATTTAGCATTCGAGTTGTCTCAAATGAGATTTTAAGAATACGGGAGTGCATAAATAATCGGAATTCAAAATACATATCAAAAATGCGTTATGGATATAATCAATAACAGTACAAAATGCATGTGCGTAACACCTGAGGGCAAAATTGTCATTTAAATTTTGCGGGGTGTTACACTCTCCCCCCTTAGAATAGTTCCGTCCCCGGAACTCACTATGGTAAGGGCTGTATTTTGTACACACCAAAGAAATATCAGTATAACATATAGAAAACTACAAACATTAAGATAATACGTATAGCATAAAAGTAAGCAATGTGGATGAAATAGACAAAAATCTATTTAAGAAAATTTTTGAGCATCAAAATTTATGAGAACAGAACAACAAAACTAGGAAAGTAGCATAAGAAAGTAAATGCGACAATAAAGGATAGTGTATATTGAAAGAAGTTTTCATACAAAAATACTATTAAGTAAACCATTAGGTAAAATGATAAATAAACTCAATCATTAATTGTGAAATAGTTCAGAAAACAATGCAATAAACATAATCAATGGATATTTTATAAATAGGTTCAATACTAAAAATTTATCAATGTAATAAATAGTAGAAAGTCGCAACCCACATTGGTACTATACGACAAAACTAGCAATTTAACGATTTGAGAATATATGAGAAGGAAATATCGTAAAAGTATAGAAAACATAAAATGATTCTGTATGCAAATTAATATCATAGAATAATTTGTAAGGTAATTATACATACATTTTGAAAATTAGGCATACGTCGAAGTACTTTCGAATTATTCAGTAGAGCGAGAAAACCAACTTATAAAAATTACATACTCGCATAGACAAAAAAGTTATAGGGGTGAAACAAATAGCATGATATGAAAATCATAAATGATTTGTAGTAGTAAAACAAGACATCGTAATTGAAAAACAATGAAGTGTCACAAAACTGAGGATATAGAAGAAAATTTATGAATCATAAACAAAATACATAAATAACAAGGGATGTATTTTTGTTATGTGAGTAGCCACCAAATCTAAAATAGCAAAATACGATAAAGTAGTATGAAATATTAACTCATTAAAAGATTCAAAATAAAGAAGAAAACAGCAAGATAGTTGAGATTAAGTAGCAAATATACAAGTTTGATAAATATAGAAATTAGTATAAACAGTACAATGCTAGGTTGCAAATTTGTATGCTTATATTGAAGTAAGTATCATACTTAGATGATTGTAGGAAAGTTGTATACCATGCTAGATTAATTTATCTATACTTAGATGATTGTAGGAAAGTTGTACACCATGCTAGATTAATTTATCTATACTTAGATGATTGTAAGAAAGTTGTATACCATGCTAGATTAATTTATCTATACTTAGATGATTGTAGGAAAGTTGTATACCATGCTAGATTAATTTATCATACTTAGATGATTGTAGGAAAGTTTTATACCATGCTAGATTAATTTATCTATACTTAGATGATTCTAAGAAAGTTGTATACCATGCTAGATTAATTTATCTATACTTAGATGATTGTAGGAAAGTTGTATACCATGCTAGATTAATTTATCATACTTAGATGATTGTAGGAAAGTTGTATACCATGCTAGATTAATTTATCTATACTTAGATAATTGTAGGAAAGTTGTATACCATGCTAGATTAAATAAATATTCATGCTTAAGTTAGTAGGTGTTCATGCTTAATGGCACTCATGCTTAAGTTAGTAGATGCTCATGCATAATGATATTCATGCTTAGTTAGTAGACATTCATGCTTAGATGATATCCATGCTTAGATAAGTATATGTTCATACTAAATGTCATTCGTAGTAGACGTTCATGCTAAATATTCATGCTTAGTTAGTAGACATTCATGCTTAGATGATATCCATGCTTAGATAAGTATATGTTCATACTGAATGTTATTCATAGTAGATGTTCATGCTAAATATTCATGCTTAAGTTAGTAGGTGTTCATGGTTAATGACACTCATGCTTAAGTTAGTAGATGCTCATGCATAATGATGTTCATGCTTAGTAGACATTCATGCTTAGATGATTTCCATGCGTAAGTAGTGTATGTTCGTGCCTAAATATTGTTCAAGATCGAGTTAGAAGATACTCATGTTTAACAAATGCCATGTTTAGATTAAGGTAGGAATTAATCTACCATGCTTAGAATGTTGTAGAAGTTATAATTCATGCTTAGAATATTGGAGGAGTTATAATTCATGCTTAGGAATATTGTAGGTTAATGCTAATTATATATTTGTAGGTTAATGCTAATTATATATCCATGCTTGGGTTGTGATGATTAATCATGTTAAGTAATGAAGATCCATGCTTAAGGTGGTAGTAGAGATATATACTCTAAGTAGTAAGTAATCACGCTCAAGTTGTAACTTATGCTTGACTATAGTAAAACTTCATGTTTGGATCATAGTAATTATTCATGCTTAAGCTTGTTATAAGTGCATGCTTCAATCGTATTCGTACTTAAGAGTGTTGCGAGTTGATGGTTATGTTATACACCATGACTAGTTGTTGTAGGTTGATGCTTATAATTGTATACCATGTTATAGGTTAAGTAATAAGAAAGAATCATGTCGTAAGTGTAGCGATAACTACCTTGTTGTAGCTAATGTTAGTAAGGAGCCATACATGCTTGAAGGGTATAAGTTGGCATCCTAATTAAATAAGAAAGCGGACGTATGTTCTAGGTTGTTCTAGTCAACTTCGAAAAGAACCCATGGACTCTAGTTGTGTGAAGTCCTGATTGGAGTTGGACCATATCATGGGGACATTCCTCATCCGTAGGGGTAATAAGGATTAGAATGGCCATTAATAATGGTTGTTCGATAAAAGTTGTTATGTCGCCTTCGGCTTTTTGTTGGTAGAATGCCTACCATAGACAATTAGTAGATTCTTCTGTTGCTTCTAATAATAGAAGATCAAGTTTGCTAGTAAGCACGTTGGTTGCTTCTAGGTTGATTACCTGTATGGTTGTTTGCATATAGTTGTGCTCGTACGTGGCTCGACTGGCCCGTATGTAGCTGTGAGTCTCATACGTAGTTTATTTGGCTCGTATGTAGGTTGTTGTCTCGTACGCGGCTCGACCGGCCCGTGTGTAGCTATTGGTTTCATACGCGGCTTAATTGGTTGGTATGTACGTTGTTATCTCCTACGAGGCCCGCCTGGCTCGTAGGTAGTTGTTGGTTCATACGTAGCTTATTGGCTCGTATGTGGTTTGTTACTTGTATATAGCTTGTTAGCTAGTACACAGTTCGTTGTGCTCGTCTAGGGTGATATTATTACCCTAGGGGCTATCGACCATCAAGACATATGTTTTCTTACCCCTAAGGAACTGTGGAGGAGTCACTCCTTGTGTACCGTCGAATCTTAACTGGTGTAGGTTGATCGAGGACCGGAGTATAGACGGAATCCAAGTTCAGGGTAGTGGCATGCATGTATGTTCACATTGCCGGGGTCTTGGATCGATAGGCCAGGAACCGGATCCTGAGGGATTCTGGTAAGCCTAGGTTGAGCAGCCTAGTAGAGTTGCCTTGCGAAGTCTAAATTAAGGCCTAGCGGGTTGTGTTTATAATATGGTCATCCCTAGGAGTGTTCCGGGTTAGGGACATCATTAGGGTAGTGACTTATAAAGATCATTTACTTAGACCCTTTGCCGGAAAGGGAGGAGTGGGTTGTAGGGGGCCCCTTGCGACTAACTCATCCCTTGGGGCAGACCGTAGGTGGTGATATTGGGTTGTACCTTCCTGTCAAAGGGATACGTACTGGTGCCTTCTCACGAGTTGGGAGCATGGGTTGCGTATCTTGATTGTTAATTCCTGAAGTGCCATGATAAGGCGGGCGGAGCTAGGGAATGGACCTCGGAACTCCGTCGGGTCCTATGCCAAGAGGGCGAACAGGCCATGGACTACGGTCCGACCAGGGGGCGGCAGTGGGCTCCCCTGTTAGCAGTAACCCCGACGGTTCGTCAGGTTTTTGAGTGAGGTCCGGTAAGCCGGGTAGCGGTGGCAACATGGACACCACTGGCGGACTGCATTAGTGGGACTCGACCACGTCTGCAACCTCATCAGTCACGTTGTATCTGTCAGGAACAGGTTGTGTACAATTAGAATTCATAACGCGGGTTCAAATCCCTATATATGGAGAAACGGCTTGAGAAAGGTCGCATGTAGTATGGGCTGCATGTTGCTTCGGAGACTTGCTGACATTAGAATAGGAGCATCCTAGTTCTAGTTAAATATCGCATTAGAGTCTAGTCATAGCACTCACGAACACTTAAACTACACCAACACCATTGCCATGTTTTGTATGTTGTTTGGGAGATTCGCTGCTTTGTTATCAGCCTTTAAGCGTCAGTGAATACTGACGTCCCCACTTCCATAGGTACTGGATCGCCGAAGTACAAGGGCGAGATTCAGGAGGATTCAAGGCAAGGAAAGCAAGGAGTCAATGTCATGTTAGTTCCGCTGTAGCATGTATGTGGATTATCTATTAGTTGAGAAGTACTCAAGTGAGAGTTACCAAGTGTTGTTCTTCATTCCTTGTACTCTGATGTAAGATGTTGAAGGTTGTAATACTTGGGAATATAAAGGTAATATTGTAACTCTATTGTAATGTATTGCAGTTGTATAATATTCAGACTTGTAATACATTGGGTGTTGAATAAAAAGTTTTAAATTCGCCTGTTTTTCTGTGTATTGTGACTAATTGAAGAAAAGGTCTTGGCTCGTGTCTCGGTTTTCCCAGTATATGGAAATCGGGGCGCTACAGTTCCGATTCCGAGACACTCGGGGTTTTCGTCTCTTCATCTCCGAGCTCGTCTCTAGGCCAACGAACTGGGATGCCTCTTCACCACTAACCCTAACGGTGGCTCTGACCGAGGCTCCGCTCGAGCTAACAGCTACACCGCTTTGTGCATCGGCTGCAGTCCGACCAACGATAGGAGGATGAGTCGCGAGCTCGTAAAAGGATATCCCTCGCTCTCTCTCCTCGCGAGTACACGAGGTGCTGCAGACGTTAGTCCTCACGGGCTGAGGCTTCAGACGAGCCACCTCCTCCTCGAGCTCAACGATCCTATCCTTCAAAGTGTCGTCCTTGACCAGTATCTTGAATCGAAGGAGCTTCGCCGAACCCGGGTGCTCAGCACTATCAGATATAATGCGACGCAAGTTGGTCACCTCAATGCTCTTGTGGACCGTGACCCTCTACAGCTGCTCGACCTTCTTCGCGAGCTCATCTCGCTCGGCCCGCACCAAGGCTAGCTCTTCCTCCTTCGTCGAGAGTTCCTCCTCGACTATCCGTAGGTGGTGCACCTCAGCCAGCAGCTCGTTGTTCTTCTTCTCTACGTTGAGCGACACTCTCCTAATTAGCTCGATCTCACCCTCGAGGCGAGCCTCACGAGACTGCTTAAACAGCTCAGCACGACGCCGAGCTGCTGCGGTGTCTGGAGCACGAACGAGGATCTGAAAGACGAGCACATTACATTCAAAGACTAAAAGTCCGAGCCAAACACTTGAGACAAATTTGAAGAAACAATTTTATTCATAAAAGAAGAGGCGGTGGCCAGTCCGCAAAAAGGCGTTACATTTTTGAAAAAGAAAAAAAAAACTAAAGTACAAAAGACGAGGAGATCAGGGGTCCACCTGCGTCGTCGCCTCGACCACAGGCGCCTCGTCAGACGGCCCCTCATTTCCCGTCGCCCCGGCCTGAGCGACCACCTCTTCCTCCTCTTCGCCTTCTTCCTCGTCGCCTTCCTCCTCCTCGCCTTCCCCCTCTTCACCATCTGCTGCAGCTCTAGGCCACAGCCTGTAGCCAACCCGCTGATAGCCGGGGACGCGATGCTGGACGTGGTCGAGGGCTCTCTCGTAGGACTTCTCCATGTTCGAGGCCATGTGCGCCTTCGCCTCGGCCTAGACTTCGGCCCTGATCACCATCGCCAAAGCATCCTTCTCCGCCATCACCTCCGCCAGGGCCTTCGCTGACGCCGCCAGCTCCTCGGCAGCCTTGGCGGCTTTGGCAACCTCCTCAGCAAGCCGCCCCTTCGCTCGCTCCAGGTCTGCCTTAATGTCGGCAATCCGGACCTCCAAGCCTTCAGCTCGTCTCTGCTCTGCTTCGAGCTGCCGAACCGCCCTCACCTTGTCCGCCCTGTCCTTATCACTAGTGGCCTTCAGCTCCTTCTCCTGTTCGGCGAACGCTTGAAGGAGATGGCCAAAGTGACAGGTGGCCTGCCGAAAGAAAAAGAGAATAAGAACAAAGTAAGAGCCGAACGGCAGACTTGAAGAAATTCTCAAGAAAAAGTATGCAAAACTTACCGATACGAGCGACCGAGCGACTTCATAGGTGTCGTCGCCAACCGTCCCCGCCTTCAGCGCGGCTCGATCCTTCGGGGTTGCCAAGTGCTTGACGGCTTGCATGCACATCTGTGAGTTCCCGAGGAAGCCGTCGTGGTTCTTGACTCACCAGTCCAGGAAGAACAGTTTCTTATGCTGCTCGGTCAAGATCACCTCGGCCTGAGGGGTCAGCGGCGGAGCCTGGAGCGACAGCGCCGCCGAAACGTCAAAGGCCTCACTGGCCGTGGCAGATGCAGCAGGGGCCGAGGGGTCGGCGACAACGACTACCACTGGCGTGGGGACCTCGGCAATGGGGGGAGGTGGAGCAACTGCCGAGGCGACCTTGGAGGGCCGACCAGACGAAGCAGTCGTGCTCGACCACTATCTCTTCCTTCCATCGGCAACTTTGCCTTGCTCTTTCATCATCCCCAAAAAGTCCATCTTCGGCGCTTCTGTTCCAAACAACAAACAAACAGCAAGTTTGTGAAACGAACTAAAAACTTCAACAAAAAAAATGTATATAACGAGATGTCAGGAGCGTACTCGGGTCGATCGGACTAAGGCCTGACCCGTGTAGCACCTCCTCGGTCATTTCCCTCCAGCTCAACATCGGGAGGGCCATAATCTTCCCCACCACTTCCTCCTCGGCCGCAGTCAGTACCTGGTCGGCCCTCGCAAACTTTGGCACCTCTGCTTTCCACTGGGTCAGAATCTTCAGCATCGAGGGCTCCCTCAACAAAAAGAACTTCTCCTTCCAACCTCTGATCGAGTCCGGGTTCTCTATAATCCGAATGCCTTTCCTCGGAGCCAGGTAGTAGCGATGCTCGGTATTGTGCATCCTGTGAACCCGATACATGCTCCGGAAGATCATCAGGTCTGGCTCGACCTTGGCGTTGCGGTACTGCAGCAAGTAGGCGTTCACATGGTGCCAGGTGTTCGGCATGAACTAGGTCGGCGCAAGGCAGTACCACCCGAGGACCTGAAGAACGAATGGGTGCAGAGGAAAGCACAATCCAGCGTTCAGCGAGTCGTAGTCGAACATAAACATATCCGACGACGACAGTTTGGAGTTCGCTCGCATCCCAGGGCCGGGGAGAATCAGCTTGTACTCCGGAGGGATGGCGAACCCTTTTCTGATCCGGAGCAGGTCCTTCTCGGATAACACCGATGCAATCTCGTCCACCTCGGTGGTCAGAACCGGGTTGTTGTCCACGTAAACTTCTGACCGACCTATGATCGCTTTTTTCATAAGGTCGCCCTCGTATTGCCTGACTCCGGCGTGACTGGACAGTACACAAGGGTACCGGCTCGACTCAGGGGCTTGCCTCGGGGTCTCCACGATCACCTCGACTACAGGAGATCGGGCCACTACCTTCTTCTTCTTCGCCTCGGCCACGGACGGCTCGGCCACCTACTTCCCCTTCCTTCGAATCTCCATTCGCCTCCTCTCCTCGGCGCCACTATCGCCCGAGGACGAGGCCTCACTCCCCGAGTCTACCCTTGACATCTCTAGAAAAAAGGCTAAGACAAGTAAACTGACCTTGATGCGACGTGCCCTTGAAGTGACGTTCACGGTCGGAATTAGTTCGCCTGGCCCACGCGACAGCTAACGCAACCGCCTTGGAGCAAAAATCGCCGCTACCAGAGAACGCAGAGAGTAAAAGTGAAAACTTGGAGTAAAAAGTGAGAAATGAGCCTGGGGGTGGGGGAGTGAGAACTTATAACCACAATACGACATTTGGGCTTCCTTGGGAATTTAAAAGCCCACTAAGAGAAGCCAAAGCGCCAAAACGGAAATTTGTGACGTTTCAAAACAAAGACTCCTCAAAACGTCCAGCTCCATACCTCAGCTAACAGCACCAAGCTTCCGAACCGAGGGGACGAGGAACCGACCCTCACATATGGAGAAAAATTCTACCGAGGATGAATCACCGTCGTATCTGTAGAACCCCGTATTTTCAAATATTATTTTAATTATTTGAAAATGAATTTAAATGATTTTCTGAGAATTTAATTGATATTTTCTAAAAGATTTATCTTTTGTACACGTGCAAAACACGTGCAAACGACTTTTGAGATGTTTGAAAAATTAAGTTTTCCTTATGAAAAACCATTATTTATTATTTGAGAATTATTTAGCATTTTTCCAAATTTTTCTGAAATTAATTGTGCCTATTTGCAATTTTTGAGAAAAGAAGGACATATTTGCAAAATTGACTTTTTAAAGGGCTAAAATGCAAAATTGGCATCCTGGACGTTTTAAACAGTATTGGTTAAGATTTAGAAGTATATTTTCTATTAAATCCTAATTTAAATGAATTTTAGATGAATTTCCAAGAGTAGATATATATATATATATATATATATGTATAATTGCATTTTGAGGGGATTATTTTGTAAATATATTTCTAAACCCTAATACTTGATCCCGGCCTATATAAGAGAGTTTGCAGCCGTCATTCGCTGCACAACTCAGATTTTATTATATTCTCATTCCTTTGGTGATTGAGGAAGAAGCTTTTGGATCTAGCAAAGGAAGGCTTTTGTGGATTCTTCTTGATTCTAAAAAGTGAGTGATATAGACTTGTTTTGTTTATGTGTATGATTGCATGTTGTTTTGTTTGATGTTTTCGTATCTTGTATGAAATCGACGCCATGGTTGTATTTGTGATATACATGTGAAATCCATGAAAGATTAGTAGATCTCGATTGACAATTCTTGATTGCTTGAAACATGTTGAAGTTTGATTTATGATTATTGAAGATAAGAAATTGGATGGAGGAATCTCTGGACCTTGTTATTACGAATTGGATCAGATTTGAGTTGAGGAAGGGATTTGGTATTGTGATAAACTCCAGTATTGAGTATTGATTACAGACCTAATTTGTGAGATCTGTAGGCCGACAGTCGACTGGGACTATGTATCAGTCGACTGGTACGACCCCAGCTGCTGTATCTTTAGTTTTTCTCGAAAATCCGTTCTGGACAGTCGACTTAGACCCTTCTCAGTCGACTGGTACACTTAGAATTTATTTTTCAAAGTTATCGTAGAATTTCTCTCGGGTAAGTCGACTTATGTTTTTATAAGTCGACTTATGTCCCCTTTTAAGTCGACTTATGTTTTGATAAGTCTACTTATGATCTTTATAAGTCATCTTATACTTTTGATAAGTCAACTTATGTTTTTATAAGTCATCTTATACTGTTAGCACTTGGATTGTTCTTGAGAAATTATCGGAAATTGTTTAGGGTAAGTCGATTGATGGTTGATGAAGTCGACTTACTGCACTTGTTATAATCTTGGATATTGGTTCTCGGAGCAGTCGACTTACTATAACATAAGTCGACTGGTTATGATGAGTTTTCGTGATCTTGAGGGTTCTTGTTATCTTTAGTTGTTTGTAGATGGATATGTTCGTCGGTGTTATGGCATGTCGGGTTCGTATTCGATCTATACCTTCTTAGTTTGTTTGTAGATGGATATGTTCGTCGGTTTCATGGTATGCCGGGTTCGTATTCGATCTATACCTTCTTAGTTTGTTTGTAGATGGATATGTTCGTCGGTGTCATGGCATGCCGGGTTCGTATTCGATCTATACCTTCTTAGTTTGTTTGTAGATGGATATGTTCGTCGGTGTCATGGCATGCCGGGTTCGTATTCGATCTATACCTTATCTTTAGTTTTGTAGATGGATATATTGCTATCCGATCTATGATATTGTTGATGATCGATTGTTGGACATACATTGTGGCATTGGGATTTATTGATAATTGGGCATATACTGAGATGTGAGGATTTCTGTTGGCTCAGATCAGTCGACTGGTTCATTATACAGTCGACTGCACCGAGCAGTTGAGCTGCACTATTTTTGAGGATGAATGATTGATGGATACTTGATCGTTGGTATTGTTTCTCGACTTGGTTCTTGCATGTACTGGCCTATCGTTCTTATTTCAGATTACATGTTCAGCTATTGTATTTTTGTTCAGTACATGTTGGTTGAGAATTTATGTTTATTTGTTATTTATGTTTGTTGTTTATATCACTCACACCATTTATGGCTGATCCCGTAGTTTTGGGGGTTAGGGTTCAACTCTAGCCTCACATGTTGCAGGTTGCTTAGAATTGGAGGCTTGGATGCTTGGGTTAGCTATAGAGATTATGAGTATTATAATAGAGCCTTGTGTAAATTGTTGTAAGAAGAGTTTTGTAAAAGGAATTGTTGTAATTTAAAGTGTTTGTATTTCCGCTGCAATGTTAAAGATTGTTGTAATAAAGATTTGGAATAAAATGATTTGAGTTTTTGGCTATGTATGTTGTTACATTGAAGTGGATCGCTGGGAAAGTGCCATGTATTTTCTAAAGTTTCGTATTTAGAAAATCGGGGCGCTACAGTTTGGTATCAGAGCATGCTTCAATAGTAATAATAGACATAGTATGAAAACCAACCTAGGTGTGGACACTAGAGAGTGAGTACCTAGGTGTGGACATTAGAGTGTGTGTATCACATAGAGTTGAAATCTGATGACTGGTTTGGGGTAAGGTTATGGTTTTGCCATAGGGTATTGATTTGAGTGTAGATTGCGTGTGATGCTCTAACTTTACCCTCGTTTTGCAGTATTCACAATGGTTGCACCCAGGGGCAGGAATGGTGGCAACAATGAGGATGGATCTGGTAGTTCTCGAGGAACGGGAATTGACCTTGAGGCTGAGTTCGCCAAGGTATATCAGACCCTGAATGTGCTGATGGCATTCAACTGGGCGCAACAGCAGGCTCAGCAACAGAATCCGACGCCCAATCATGGAGCTGGACATGAATTGGTGAATGCCGACCCCATCAAGCAGATCGAATCCTTTAAGAGGATGAGGCCGCCAGTCTTTGAGGGGCAAGCTGATCCAACCGCGGCAGATGACTGGATTAGGAAGATGCAGACGATCTTTGAAGTATCAGAGACTCTGGCAGCTAGCAAGGTAAAATTAGCTTCGATGCAGCTAGAAAAGGACGCAGGTGTCTGGTGGGAGTCGCTGAAGAGGACTCTGGGAGAGCAGTAGTTGACTTGGGAAGCTTTTCTAGAGGAGTTCAGAGATCGCTTCTTTCCACTCGACGTTCAGGTGAAGAAGGCGACTGAGTTCTTGAACCTTCAGCAGGGGAGCATGACTGTTCGGGAGTATGAGACGAAGTTCGCACAACTTTCGAGGTATGCACCAGAGTTGGTTGTGGACGAAGCAAAGAAAGCCAAAAAGTTTGAGCAGGGCTTGAGGCCAAACTTGAGGTCAAGGATGGTTCCTTTGGGCATCAGAAGATTCGACAAGCTGGTCAGGAGAGCAGCTATGATCGAGGAAGATATGGATCAGTCCCGGGTAAAGCAAGAGACTTGGAACAAGAAGAAGAGGCCAGCAGATGATCAGGATAGAGAGGAATTCCCAGTGAAGCAAAGCAAGCCCAGTGATTCAGTGCAGAAGGCACCGGCAACTCAGGGGGTGACTTGCTTCTTATGCGGGCAGACAGGACATAAAAGGAGAGAATGTCCTAAGTTGGCAAAGCAGATTTGTTTCCAATGTGGTCAAGAAGGGCATATCCGACCACGATGCCCACAGCTGAAGAAAGAGAATGCAGAGAAAGACAGGGATCCGAAGCGAGGGCGAGTGTTCGCATTGACGGAAGAGGATGCAGGCAATCCAGAAATATGATCTGTGTATGCAAGAAATTTTAGAATTTATTCTTTTGTATTAAGTAAAACTTTATTTTGGAATAATTGAAGATTGAGTATTATCTTCATGTAACAAATTTATTTGGATTGATGGAATAAAGATAAAGTTTTATTTAATACTGTTTTCTTGCATACAAATGTGTGGAGCTTAAGGTGTTACCAAGCAAGGTCTTGAGGTGGCTATCCTTAGTCATGCCTTTTTCTAAGGAGGGAGTGGCCACAAATTCTCGGGAGGATGAAGCAGAAGGTCAGAGTTGGATGCAGGAGTTCAGTAGTTGTTGCAGTTGGCTTCCAATGACGAGTTATCAGAGTCGCGCAGCGGAAGATTGTCTTTTCTGAGTTCTTTGCATGATTGTGTCTATTTGGTGTGATGTATTGCATTCTTTGATATGATTGTATTTCCTAAAGTTATATTTCTACCTACGATCACTATTAGTGGGTTGTTCGGACCTCATTAGCCGTAGTTCTGAGGACAGAACTCTTCTAAGGAGGGAGTGATGTAGAACCCCGTATTTTCAAATATTATTTTAATTATTTGAAAATGAATTTAAATGATTTTCTGAGAATTTAATTGATATTTTCTAAAAGATTTATCTTATGTACACGTGCAAACGACTTTTGAGATGTTTGAAAAATTAAGTTTTCCTTATGAAAAACCATTATTTATTATTTGAGAATTATTTAGTATTTTTCCAGATTTTTCTGAAATTAATTGTGCCTATTTGCAATTTTTGAGAAAAGAAGGACTTATTTGCAAAATTGACTTTTTAAAGGGCTAAAATGCAAAATTGGCATCCTGGACGTTTTAAACAGTATTGGTTAAGATTTAGAAGAATATTTTCTATTAAATCCTAATTTAAATGAATTTTAGATGAATTTCCAAGAGTAGATATATATATATATATATATATGTGTGTGTGTGTGTGTGTGTGTATAATTGCATTTTGAAGGGATTATTTTGTAAATATATTCCTAAACCCTAATACTTGATCCCGGCCTATATAAGAGAGTTTGCAGCCGTCATTCGCTGCACAACTCAGATTTTATTATATTCTCATTCTTTTGGTGATTGAGGAAGAAGCTTTTGGATCTAGCAAAGGAAGGCTTTTGTGGATTCTTCTTGATTCTAAAAAGTGAGTGATATAGACTTGTTTTGTTTATGTGTATGATTGCATGTTGTTTTGTTTGATGTTTTCGTATCTTGTATGAAATCGACGCCATGGTTGTATTTGTGATATACATGTGAAATCCATGAAAGATTAGTAGATCTCGATTGACAATTCTTGATTGCTTGAAACATGTTGAAGTTTGATTTATGATTATTGAAGATAAGAAATTGGATGGAGGAATCTCTGGACCTTGTTATTACGAATTGGATCAGATTTGAGTTGAGGAAGGGATTTGGTATTGTGATAAACTCCAGTATTGAGTATTGATTACAGACCTAATTTGTGAGATCTGTAGGCCGACAGTCGACTGGGACTATGTATCAGTCGACTGGTACGACCCCAGCTGCTGTATCTTTAGTTTTTCTCGAAAATCCGTTCTGGACAGTCGACTTAGACCCTTCTCAGTCGACTGGTACACTTAGAATTTATTTTTCAAAGTTATCGTAGAATTTCTCTCGGGTAAGTCGACTTATGTTTTTATAAGTCGACTTATGTTCTTATAAGTCGACTTATGTCCCCTTTTAAGTCGACTTATGTTTTGATAAGTCTACTTATGATCTTTATAAGTCATCTTATACTTTTGATAAGTCAACTTATGTTTTTATAAGTCATCTTATACTGTTAGCACTTGGATTGTTCTTGAGAAATTATCGGAAATTGTTTAGAGTAAGTCGACTGATGGTTGATGAAGTCGACTTACTGCACTTGTTATAATCTTGGATATTGGTTCTCGGGGCAGTCGACTTACTATAACATAAGTCGACTGGTTATGATGAGTTTTCGTGATCTTGAGGGTTCTTGTTATCTTTAGTTGTTTGTAGATGGATATGTTCGTCGGTGTCATGGCATGCCGGGTTCGTATTCGATCTATACCTTCTTAGTTTGTTTGTAGATGGATATGTTCGTCGGTGTCATGGCATGCCGGGTTCGTATTCGATCTATACCTTCTTAGTTTGTTTGTAGATGGATATGTTCGTCAGTGTCATGGCATGCCGGGTTCGTATTCGATCTATACCTTCTTAGTTTGTTTGTAGATGGATATGTTCGTCGGTGTCATGGCATGCCGGGTTCGTATTCGATCTATACCTAATTAGTTTGTTTGTAGATGGATATGTTCGTCGGTGTCATGGCATGCCGGGTTTGTATTCGATCTATACCTTATCTTTAGTTTTGTAGATGGATATATTGCTATCCGATCTATGATATTGTTGGTGATCGATTGTTGGACATACATTGTGGCATTGGGATTTATTGATAATTGGGCATATACTGAGATGTGAGGATTTCTGTTGGCTCAGATCAGTCGACTGGTTCATTATACAGTCGACTGCACCGAGCAGTTGAGCTGCACTATTTTTGAGGATGAATGATTGATGGATACTTGATCGTTGGTATTGTTTCTCGACTTGGTTCTTGCATGTACTGGCCTATCGTTCTTATTTCAGATTACATGTTCAGCTATTGTATTTTTGTTCAGTACATGTTGGTTGAGAATTTATGTTTATTTGTTATTTATGTTTGTTGTTTATATCACTCACACCATTTATGGCTGACCCCGTAGTTTTGGGGGTTAGGGTTCAACTCTAGCCTCACATGTTGCAGGTTGCTTAGAATTGGAGGCTTGGATGCTTGGGTTAGCTATAGAGATTATGAGTATTATAATAGAGCCTTGTGTAAATTGTTGTAAGAAGAGTTTTGTAAAAGGAATTGTTGTAATTTAAAGTGTTTGTATTTCCGCTGCAATGTTAAAGATTATTGTAATAAAGATTTGGAATAAAATGATTTGAGTTTTTGGCTATGTATGTTGTTACATTGAAGTGGATCGCTGGGAAAGTGCCACGTATTTTCTAAAGTTTCGTATTTAGAAATTCGGGGCGCTACAGTATCGCTCCAAAATTCGTGTCAAGACTCGGTGGACGGTTCAGATTGCACCACGCTCACAAAACGACAAAATAACGTTTTCTCGTGATCTGAACCCCGTCCTCGTGATTCACGCAATGATGGACGCTCCAGATCTGGCTACGTGTACCTTCCGAGCTGCTGGCCACCGGTGTGCCCAGCCGAGCTACCGAACAGCTTGGCTAAGCAACCGAGCTACTGAGTCAGAGTGTGGCGACACTTCAAAGTCGGAACGCTTCAAAATGACTGACTCCATACCTCGGCTAACAGCACCAAGCTCTCGAACCGAGGGGACGAGGAACCGACCCTCACATATGGAGAAAAATTCTACCGAGGCTGAATCACCGTCGGATCGCTCCAAAATTCGTGTCAAGACTCGATGGACGGTTCAGATTGCGCCACGCTCACAAAACGACAGAATAACGTTTTCTCGTAATCTGAACCCCGTCCTCGTGATTCACGCAATGATGGATGCTGCAGACCTGACCACGTGTACCTTCCGAGCTGCTGGCCACCGGTGTGCCCAGCCGAGCTACCGTACAGCTTGGCTAAGCAACCGAGCTACTGAGTCGGAGTATGGCGACGCTTCAAAGCCGGAACGCTTCAAAATGTCTAACTCCATACCTCGACTAACAACACCAAGCTTCCGAACCGAGGGGACGAGGAACCGACCCTCACATATGGAGAAAAATTCTGCCGACTCTCCTCAGCCGTTGGATCTTGTCAAAAAACACGCTCGACGTGATGGACGGCTCAGATCTTACCACGTTCACTAAACAACAAGATAGCATTTTTTGGGGATCCGCGCTGAGATGGACGCTCAGGATCACGCCACGTAGTTCAGCAGATTCTGAGCTAAGTGCCGAGCTGTCGAGCCAAGGGGACGAGGAACCGACCCTCGCATACGAAGAAACTATCTGCCGAGGAACGCGGATCGTCCGATCGCCCAGAAAATTGCTCTCGGCGCTGATGGAGGGCCCAGATCACGCCACGCCATAAATTCGTATTAAAAATTAGTTTTTATTTATTTTAATTATTTTATTTATTTAAAAATTGCGAAAAAATTACTAAAAATTCGGAAAAATTAACTAAAAAATCTAGAAAATAATTACAAATTTGGGGAAATATTTTTGAGCCCCTAAACGAACAATTATTGCCTAGAATGTGTTGTTAAGACCCCCGAACGACTGGTTAACACATTGCAAAATTAAATAAATAATCTGAAAAATAGATAAAAATCACCAAATATCCAGAGAAGCTCAAGAACAGCTTAGAGTACGAACAGCTTGAAAAATCACCTCACTACCTCCTTCGGAGATTCAAAACCCTCCATTTGGACTCCGATACAACTCCACTAGCCATTAAAACAGTTAAACTACTCCTCAAAGGCTGATCAAACTCAGTCTTTAGGAGTGGGGGGCTCGTGATATGGCTAAAAATGGGGTTAAATCGGAACCGTCCAAATCGGACACGAATCTTGAAGCCCAGGGGTAAAACGGTAATTTCACCTACCAATAGGTCTGAAGCGGGTACTGGTTCTCCTCCTCGGAGACCCACTAACCCGCGAACGGATCCACCTCAACTGGGTGCGGGTTTCAACCCCCAGCGAACCCGGTCCAGAAAGGATAGAATTAGGGTTTCTGATTAATCCTAATCAACGGCCCTGATTCATATCTATCCTTTCACTGGGGATTAGGGATTACATTCCTTATCTAACCACAGGGATTACATTCCTAATCTGATCCCAGCGGCGCCTATAAATACCCCCACCCATCTCCACTAAAAAATAATCAATCTTTTGCCAGTTTTTGCGCTCTTTCATATTCATTCCTGATTACTGACTTGAGCGTCAGAGGGTGCATCGCCGGGAACAACCCCGGTGTCTCGCACTTTTTGCAGGTGTACGGCGGGAGACAGCGTCAAACTCCGGCGGAACAGGTAACAGGTTTGCTATTCAGTTTTCCTAAGAATCCACAAATACTATCTGTTTGCCCCCACACCAGATTTAGCGGCAACAGAAATAATGATAAATAAAGCATAAAAACATCAAGGACAAATAAGCTAAGTGTCAAGTGTAGAAAAACAGAAAACATCATGCATAATACAAGTCAAGAAAACACAAATGCAGTATGATAACTCTTTAATGCATACTTGTCGGATTCTATGCATTCCATACTACAAAAGTCTGGTGCAAGCCCTTATTGTTCTCCACTTTATAAGGTTAAATCCCTCGTTATGCAACTAATCCTACTACGGTGATAGAAACAAGATCTAGAATACTCTGTAAATAGGCCTAACAACCCTCGATGCGCAAGAATCATGTACACTAGCTCTAATACCGGAGAATCACCTCCCTTCTGGGTACCCCACGAATAGGCATGCCGAACCTCGACACGTGAATGCACCATATGTTTCGTGAATAGGCCTGCCGACCCTCAATACGCGAACATACAAACTGTCCTCTAGACATTCCGTGAATAGGCCCGCCGACCCTCGACACGCGAATATACTAGGGACACAACTACACTAGTGCCTATCCTTAGGTTGATTATTATTAATTAAAACACAATTTCCTCTCCCCCCCCCCCTCCCGAGTTGATGTACCCCGCCGGACTTAATTCCACTAAAACAACCCCAAGGCCCAAACTGGCCAAATCCACAAAATCTCATCTGCCGGTTTACAGGAATTCCACTCAACCTCTAAAGACTCACAACTCAAATATCAACACAAATCTTTCATTAAAACTCTTGATTCCATCATCAATTCGTTCATATTAAGAAAACTTCTTTAATCAAACAAATCCAAATTTATCCAAATAGCCACAAATTTTCAGAAGTAAAATCTGATATTAAATCTCTTAAACAACCGAGTTTAACATTTTTGAAGTCATAGAAAAATCACAAAACATCAACCTCTTGAAATCCATATATAATTTGCTTTCCAAAGCTATAGAAATTACGAGTTAAACTCTATTATAATCAAAATGTAACTCTCTGCATTAGTAGCTTTAAATCAGGAATTTAAATATCTATATGTTTATTATGTGTATATGCATCAGTATCTTCATCAAAATTCATTGTATATGGGTAGTGAAATTTATCAAATCAAATCTCAGTATCAATGTAGGTTAAGATCCACTCGAAAATCTCACAAAACTCAAAAAGTCCACTTTCGGCTGTGTACAATCAGCCTGAAATCAAGAAATCAATACTTCAACACATAAAGACTAGATCTTTGATCCCCAAACTCTCGTACAATTTGTTAATCGCTCATACAACTAGTTATGTCAATTTGTCCATGATTCTATGCCTCCACAACAATTATTTAGTCAAGTTTCATTCAACACATCATCAAAACAAAATCATATATACTTCATTAGTAAAGAATCCAATTTTTATCATCTATATGCATTACACATATTAAAACTCATTATATATAATCAAATCAACAAGAAATAGCACATCCATGATTACTACTAGATTCCCGTCATTCTTAGATCATCTAAACAGTAGGTTTAATCGTCAACTGTATATTATTCATGAAAAGTTCTATTTTTAATTATTCATTCTCCATTACTTCATCATACAATCATCCACCATGTATTCTACTAAACAAATCAACATATTTAACATGCATAGAACAACAACAAATCAAACATATGTCACTCACCTTATTGAAGAATGAAGAAAAATTAATAAAGAATAAGAAAAGCACCTCCTTTCGCAAAAATCTAAGATCCTCGCTTCGAAACTCCAAGAAAATCAATAATAAAATATCCTCTTTTTTTTGTGCAGAAGAGAGAGGGCAGTAGCAGCCCCCTAAATAGCCAAAATCTGGAGTATTAGGGTTTTGAGAAGATTTGGCAAAATATTCCTTTAGAATATATCTGTACATATATGGATCCTTTATACTAGGTAACTAGATTAGCCAATTTAGTTGAGATTATAATCAAAATTATCTTCTCTCGATCTGGCCAGCATCAGTTTCAAACCCAGAAAATCAATTTTGTAACTTTTGCCTTCAAGTAGCAATTTTGCAAAAAGACCCTTCTTTAATAAATTAGCAAAATAAACCAAATCTATTAGCACAAAATTTAAACTCTTTACTTATGAGTTGGCCAACCATCATGCTCAGCCCAGAAATATGAAATTCTGTAGTTTTTACTCCAAGTGGTAATTTTGCACAAAAACCCATCTTTTTGTAATATATGCAAATATTCCAAATAAATATCAAAAAAATCCAGAAAATTCCTAAATAATACCTACTAATAAATATTAGGTTTTCCCAAAATAATTTCTGACTTTGAGTTTTCCAAGAAAATATTTACACTCGTTTTGTACGTGCAAAAAGATAAATTTCAGAAAAATGTTTATTAAATCACCAAAAATCACTTTAATTCATTTATTAATCTCAAAAACATTATTTAAAATTCTAAGGTGTTACGTCACTCCCTCCTTAGAATAGTTATGCCCTCAGAAATACTGCTAATAGGGACCAAACGATATAAGCAAAAAAGAAAAATGCACTTACATAAATGGAAATACAGTTTAAAGAATGCAATCATACAATAGTAACACAATTTAAACAAAAGAATACAATCATACAAAGAGCTCGGGAAAATTCTTTAGCATGCGATCCTCCGGCTCCCAAGTAGCTTACTCAAACAGCTGGTTCCTCCACAATACCTTAACCATATGTATCACCTTATTCCTCAACACCTTCTCCCGACGGTCAACAATCTCTTCAGACTGCTCCTTGTAACTCAAGTTTAGCTGTAGTCCTTCAGGCACTTCCATCAACTGATGGCTCTAATCCGACACATACTTCCTCACCATCGACACATGGAACACATCATGCACTTGCACCAATTCCTCAGGTAGTTCCAACTTATATGTTGTCTTACCAATCCGCCCCAAAATCTTGTATGGCTCAATGTACCATGGTGCCAACTTGCCTCACTTTCCAAATCTGATCACTCCTTTAGTCGGAGACACCTTAAGAAAAACTGCATCCCCAACCTCATACTCCAAGTCCCTTTACCGAGTATCTGCATAACTCTTCGGCCGGCTCTGGGCCTCGACCAACCTTTTACGAATCAGCACGATCTTCTCCGATGTCTGCTGCACAATCTCAGGCCCAAACATCTGCTTCTCTCCAACTTCATACCAACAAACGGGTGTCCTGCACTTTCTCTCGTACAAAGCTTCATATGGAGTCATCACGATACTTGCATGGTAACTATTGTTATAAGCAAACTCAACCAATGCCAAGTACCTTTCCCAACTGCCACCAAAATTCATACCACAAGCCCTCAGCATATCCTCCAATACCCGATTCACCCTTTCATTCTGACCATCGGTCTGTGGATGAAAAGCAGTACTGAAATCGACTGGTACCCAAGGCTGCTTGTAAACACTACCAAAACCTTGATGTGAACCTCGCGTCCCTATAAGAAACAATCGACACAGGAACTCCATGAAGTCTCACAATCTCATCATTGTACAGCTCTGCCAGTTCTCCAACGACCAAGTAATCTTCATAGATAGAAAGTGAGCTGACTTGGTCAAACGATCCACAATAACCAAAATTGAGTCGTTGCCCTTCGGACTCCTCGGCAACCTAGTGATGAAATCTATGCTAATATTTTCCCACTTCCATTCCGGAATAGGCAATGGCTATAACAAGTCTCCAGGCCACTGATTTTCTGCTTTGATCTGCTGGCAAGTCAGACACCTTGCCACAAAGTCTGCCACATCTCTCTTCTTACCCGACCACCAAAAGTGTTGTTTGATGTCCTTGTACATCTTTGTGCCCCCAAGATACACTGACAACAAGGTACTGTGTGCCTCGTACAAGATACTCTCCCTTAAATCTGCATTCTCCGGTACACACAACCTCTCGCCCATCCATAGAACTCCATCTTGGACATGGAACTCAGATAACTTGCCTTCGGAAACCTGCTGCAATATCCTCTAAATCTCTGCATCTGATTTCTGGCCCTCCATAATCTACTCTCTCAAAGAAGGCTACAACCTCAACTGAGCCAAAGATGCTCCTAAACCATGTAGTACAACCTCAATACCTGCCTGATGTAACTCTGCTGCCAACTTTATCTGAGTAGTGATCAAACTCGATAGACTGGTCTTCCAACTAAGCCCATCGGCCACCACATTCGCCTTGCCCGGATGGTATTGATCTCAGGACGAATGTCTTCCAACACTTCTAAACATCTTCTCTCCCGAAGATTTAGATATCTCTGGTGGTAAATGTACTTCAGGCTCTTGTGGTCAGTTAAAATGTTGACCTTCTCCCCATATACATAATGCCTCTACTACTTCAAGGCAAAGACCAATTCCAGATCATGCGTGAGATACTTCTTCTCATGCGGACGCAACTGCTTCGAACCATATGCAATAACCTTCCCTTCTCGCATCAAGACGCACCTCAAACCCCTGAGTGATGCATCACTGAAGATATCACAATCCTTCCTAGCAAAGATAGGCGCAGTTGTCAACTTCTCCTTTAGCTCAAGGAAACTTGCCTCACACTTATCAATCCAAGTGAATGCCACATTCTTCCGAGTCAGCCCCGTCAAAGGAACTGCAATCTGTGCATAGCCCTGAATGAATCTCCTGTAGTACCCAGTCAATCCCAAGAAACTCCTGACTTCCTTCACTGTCGTCAGCCTGTGTCAATTCTTCACTACCTCAACCTTCTGAGGATCGGTGACCACTCACTCATTAGAAAGGATATGACCAAGGAAAGCTACCTCGAACTTCCAAAACTCACACTTCGATAGCTTGGCATACAAGTTATGCTCATGTAACTTCTTCAATACCTCTGCCAAGTGTTTAGAGTGCTCTTCCTCCCACTTCGAATATACCAAAATATCATCAATGAATACCACCACGAAGAAATCAATAAACGGACGCAAAATTCGGTTCATCATGTCCATAAATACTGCCGGCGCATTCGTCACTCTTAATGGCATCACCAAAAACTCATAGAGTCCATGACGAGTTCTGAAAGCTGTCTTGCTCACATCTTCCTCCTTAACTTGGACCTGATGATACCCTGACCGTAGATCAATCTTCGAAAATATGGCTGCTCCCCGAAGCCTATCAAACAGATCATCAATCCGTGGAAGCGGATACTTGTTCTGAATGGTAACCTTGTTCAACTCTCGGTAGTCAATGCACATCCTCATTGACCCATCCTTCTTCTTCACTAACAACACTGACACACCCCATGGTGAAGTACTTGGCCTGATGAACCCCTTACTCAGCAATTCCTCAATTCACTTCTTAACTTCAACCTGCTCGACTAGTGCCATCCTGTATGGAGCCTTAGAAATTGGAGCACTTCCCGGCTGAATATTAATGCAGAACTCAACATCTCGCTACGGCGGTAACCCTGGTATATCTTCTAAGAATACCGTAGGAAAATTCCTGACAACTGGAATGCTTCTGACTTCATCCAGAAATATCAACTTAGATACCATTGCAGCCACTTTCGGGTTCTTCTTCCCCTGAAAAGTCACTGTGGGACCTCCTGGTGCCTTCACCAACACCTCTTTCTTCTTGCATTCAATTGTAACATCATATATTGCCATCCAATCAATGTCCATGATCATATCCACCCCCAAGACTTGCAGTTCAATGAGATCAATGTCGAATAACCTCCCACCAATCTCGATATCACAGCCCTCATAATAACGATCAACAATTAATTCTTCCCCTAATGGTGTTGCCACTGACAAGACTCTGCCTGTAAATAGCTTAGGTTCCACACAAAAACTTTAGCAAAATTGGGCAACACAAATGTATGCGAAGAACCAATATCAAATGAAACCTTTGCTTTTATTCCATTAATCAAGACAAATCCTGTTATATGAAGAATGATACTCAAATCTCCAATTTATTCTTAAACAATGTTTTACTTAATACATCAAATAAATGAATTTAAAATACTTGCATACCATGGATCACATCCTCTGAGTTCCCCGCATCCTCTTCAGTTAATGCGAACACTCGCCCCTTCCTCTGGAATTTGCCTCTGCTTGCCCCTACCTTCTTCAACTGGGGACAATTTGGTCTGATATGGCCTTCACGACCACAATGATAACAAGACCACACCTTAGGTGGTTTGGTGCATGGTAACTGATAGTGGCCTGCCTCTCCACAGTTGAAACTAGTCACGCCTTTAATTGCGGGCGCCTTCTGCTCTGGCCTACTGAACCTGCCCTGCTTCACTAGAAACTTCTTCCCACTCTGACTTGTTGCTAGCATCTTGTTCCTGTTCCAAGTCTCTTGCCTCTTCTGGAACTGATCCATATCCTCCTTTGTCATAGTTGCTCTCCTAACCAGCTTATCAAACCTCCTGATGCCCAACGGTATAATCTGCGACCTCAAATTCGGCCTCAAGTCCCGCTCAAATTTCTTGGCCTTCTTTGCTTCATCAACGATCAACTCTGGTGCATACCTTAATAGCTGGTCGAACTTAGTCTCATATTCGTGCACTGACATGCTTTCTTGCTATAGGTTCAAGAATTTTGTTGCCTTCTTCTCCTGAATATCCAGAGGAAAGAAACGATCCCTGAACTTCTCCATAAAAGCCTCCCAAGTCACCTGTTCACCCCCAAAAGTCCGTTTCACTGACTGCCACCCGACGCCAGCATCCTTCTCTAACTGCATTGTAGCCAACTTCACCTTGTTGGCTACTAGGGTTTCTAGAACTTCGAAGACTACCTCCATCCGTCTAACCCAATCATCAGCCTCATTTGGATCAGACTACCCTTCAAAAATAGGCGGCTTCATCCGCTTGAAGGACTCCACCTGCTTAATTGGAACAACATTAACAAGCATTAGTCCAGTCCCTTGATTTTGATTCTAAGTCATGTTGGCCGCCATGAATGTGTTCAAGGTATGATACACCATGGCAATTTTCGTCTCTATATCAAGTCCGGCCCCCTGGGAACCCTCAGCCCCATCACCATTTCCACCATTCCTGGTCCTGGGTCCTGCAATAATACTGAATACTCCAAAATGAGGGAAAAATTTGATCATCACAACATAATTCATATTCACATCAATACCTTATGGCAAAAATCTCAATCATACCCCAAACCAATTCATCTTGTTTTAATTCCATGTGATACTCACACTCTAATGTTCACTCCTAGGTACTCACGGTCTAATGTCCACCATGGTTTATTCTTATACCATCTTTATCATTACTATTAAAGCATGCTCTGATACCAAACTCTGTGGCGCACCGAATTTCCAATAAATAATTATGAAAATACGTGGCACAATTCCCAGCAACTACCTCGGTGTAATAGTAAACATAGAAAAACACAGAAATTTTTTAAAATTTTATTACATCAATTCTTTGCATAGCACAGCAGAAAATAAATACCTTGAATTACAATTTCTTTCTTTTACTACACATTCTTTTACAATTTGCATAAGCCATATTATCATTCTACCACATGCATCCAATCCCAAGCTAAAGGTACCTACCTGTAAAACATGAGGCTAGAGATAACCCTAACCCCCAAATCTACAGGGGTCAGCCATAACGGTGTGAGTGACATCAAAAGAAATATAATTTAAATGAAACATAAAGAACAAATTTATAACCAACACATTCCCACTGTAATAACAAAATGGAATATGAAATAACGATAAATAAAGCATAAAAACATCAAGTGCAACTAAGCTAAGTGTCAAGTGTAGAAAAACAGAAAACATCATGCATAATACAAGTCAAGAAAACACAAATGCAGTATGATAACTCTTTAATGCATACTTGTCGGATTCTATGCATTCCATACTACATAGGTCCAGTGCAAGCCTTTCTCGTTCTCCACTTTATAGGGTTAAATCCCTCGTTATGCAACTGATCATACTACGGTGATAGAAACAAGATCTAGAATACTCCGCGAATAAGCCTAACAACCCTCGACACGCGAGCATCATGTAAGCATAGCTCTAATACCGGAGAATCACCTCTCTGCTGTGTACTCCACGAATAGACCTGCCGACCCTCGACGTGTAGATACACAGTACATCCCGTGAATAGGCCTGCCGACCCTCGACACGCAAATGCACCGTATGTTTCGTGAATACGCCTGCCGACTCTCGACACGCGAACATACAACCTGTCTACTAGATATTCTGTGAATAGGCCCGCCGACCCTCGACACGCGAATATACTAGGGACACAACAACACACAGTCCTGGAATACATCAGTTGGACTAACAACAGAGCCCATACTTACGTTTCCCATGTTCTATCACATCTCCACTAGTGCATATCCTTAGGTTGATTATTATTAATTAAAACACAATCTCCCCCCCCCCCCCCCCCCGAGTTGGTATATCGTACCAAACTTAATTCCACTAAAACAACCCCAAGGCCCCAACTGGCTAAATCCACAAAATCTCATCTGTCAGTTTACAGGAATCCCACTCAACCTCTAGAGACTCACAACTCAAATATCAACACAAATCTATCATCAAAACTCTTGATTCCATCATCAATTCGTTCATATTAAGAAAACTTCTTTAATCAAACAAATCCAAATTTATCCAAATACCCACAAATTTCCAGAAGTAAAACCTGAGATTAAATCTCTTAAACAACTGAGTTTAACATTTTTGAAGTCACAGAAAAATCATAAAACATCAACCTCTCAAAGTCCATATATAATTTGCTTTCTAATGCCATAGAAATTACGAGTTAAACTCTATTATAATCAAAATGTAACTCTCTGTAGAATATAGTATTCTGTAGTAAAAACTTCATCTAAAACAGTAGATCAATAATCCATAAGTTCGAAGAAATAATCGTTCAAGAAAACAGCAAGAAAACTTAACAAAACAACACTGACAACAGGTGTCGGTCAACCGACATCTTAGTTTAGAAAGTGGTGATCGACTGACATGCAAAAAATCCAAAGTCCAACAATTGATAGTCGACTGTCATTTTAGTTCAAAGTGAACGGTCGACCGTCGGCTGATACTCAGTCAGCTTTAAAAATCGTGTTCCTCACAACTGATACCTAGTTTAAATACTTTTAAAAGCATTAATTTGTAAAATGAAAACCCTGAGATGATCAGATACAAATTTTCTAACATACTGGAGTTCATAAATCAAATCAAACTCTCAACAAATTCACAAAAGAGCAATTTTTCATCAAACTCTTCAAATCAAGAATGTAAATATCTATATGTGCATATATGTGTATATGCATCAGTAGCTTCATCAAAATTCATTGTATATGGGTAGTAAAATGTTTCAAATCAAATCTCAGTATCAATGTAGGTTAAGATCCACTCGAAAATCTCACAAAACTCAAAAGTCCACTTTTGGCTGTGTACAATCAGCTCGAAATAAAAAAATCAATACTTCAACACATAAAAACTAGACCTTTGATTCCCAAACTCTCTTACAATTTGTTAATCACTCATACAACTAGTTATGTCAATTTGTCCATGAGTATATGCCTCCACAACAATTATTTAGTCAAGTTTCACTCAACACAACATCAAAACAGAATCATATATACTTCATCAGTAAAGAATCCAATTTTTATCATCTATATGCATTATACATCTTACAAATCATTATATATAATCAAACCAGTAAGAAATAGCACATCCATGATTATTACTAGATTCTCGTCATTCTTAGATCATCTAAACAGTCTGTTTAATCGTTAATTGCATACTATTCATGAAAAGTTCTATTTTTAATTATTCATTCACTTTGCTTCATGATACAATCATCTACCATGTATTCTACAAAACAAATCATCATATTTAACATGCATAGAACAACAATAAATCAAACATATGTCACTCACCTTATTAAAGAATAAACGAAATTAATAATGAATTAGAAAAGCTCATCTTTTTGCAAAAATCCAAGATCCTCGCTTCGAAACTCCAAGAAAATCAATAATAAAATATCCTTTTGTTTTTTGCAGAAGAGAGACGCTATAGAAGCCCCCTAAATAGCCGAAATCTGGAGTATTAGGGTTTTGAGAAGATTTAGCAAAATATTCCTTTAGAATATATTTTAACATATATGGGTCCTTTATACTAGGTAACTAGATTAACCAATTTAGTTGAGATTAAAATCAAAATTATCTTCTCCAAATCTGTCTAGCATCAGTTTCAAACCCAGAAAATCATTTTCGTAACCTTTGCCTCCAAATGGCAATTTTACAAAAAGACCCTTCTTTAATAAATTAGCAAATAAACCAAATCTATTAGAACAAATTTAAACTCTTTACCTCTGAGTTGGAACCATCATGCTCAGCCTGGAAATCCAAAAATTTGGAGTTTTTACTCTATTTGGTAATTTTGCACAAAAGCCCATCTTTTTGTAATATTTGCAAATATGCCAAACAAATGTCAAAAAATCTAGAAAATTTCTAAATAATACCTACTAATAAATATTAGGTTTCCCCAAAATAATTTCTGACTTTGAGTTTCACAAGAAAATATTTGCACGTGTTTTATACGTGCAAAAAGATAAATTTCAGAAAAATATTTATTAAATCACTAAAAATCATTTTAATTCATTTATTAATCGCAAAAACATTATTTAAAATTCTATGGTCTTACAATAATAGTCATTTAGTTTCCAAATTTATGAAGAACTTCTCTTCTAGATTGGGTGATGAACACTTGACTAAGATTGCTAAGTTCATGGGAGTCGAGCCCAAAGATCTGAATGCTATTGCAAAGATTAGAAACTCTGAGAGAGCACTCGTTGGCCCTAGCTCTAGTTCAGCAGAACCTCTATCATGAGGTTCTAAAAACTATTGCTCTTGTAATACCCTAGATTTTTTAAATAATGTTTTTAAGATTAATAAGTGAATTAAAATGATTTTTGGTGATTTAATAAATATTTTTCTGAATTTACATTTTTACACGTACAAAACACGTGCAAATATTTTCTTGGAAAGTTTATAGTCAGAAATTATTTTGGGAAAACCCATTATTTATTATAATATATTATTTGTGAATTTTCTGGATTTTTCTGATAATTATTCGACCTATATGCAAAATTACAAAAAGAGGGACTTTTGTGCAAAATTACCGCTTGGAGTAAAAACTCCAGATTTTTAGATTTTTGGGCTGAGCATGATGCCTAGCCAACTCAGAGGTAAAGAGTTCACTTTTTGTTTCAATAAATTTGGTTTATTTTGCAAGTTTTGATAAAGAATGGTTTTTTTGCAAAATTGCCACTTAGAAGGCAAAAAGTACAAATTTCGTTTTCTAAGTCTACAAACAAGTGTTGGCCAGATATTAGGGTGGTTATTTTGTTTTTAAATTTAAATTGAATTGGTTTATCTAATTTCCAAGTATAATGATTTATATATGTAAAGATATACATTTAAAAGAGATACTTTACAAATCTATTCAAAAACCTTAAAACTCTAATTTCCGGCCTATTAAAGATTAGGTGCAGCCATCTCTTTGCTGCACTACACAAAAAGATTTCTTTATTATTATTTTCTTGGAGTTTCAAAGCCAGGATCTTAGTTTTCTTGCGAGAGGAAGGATTTTCTTATTCTCTTTATTATCTTCGGTTGATTCTTCAATAAGGTGAGTGACATATGTTTGATTGTCGTTTGTTCTAAACATGTTGTACGTGATGATTTATCTATGCGAAAGCATGTTAGGGATTGTATGTTAATATAATGAATTTTGATGGATGGATGAGTTAAAAATTGAATCTTTTCATGAAAACCATACTATTGATGACTAAAACTCTATAAAAATGACTTGTGATTGTCAAGAACCTAATAGTTATCATGAGTAGGTTGTTTTCCTCTATGTACTTGCTGTTTTGAACATATAAGATGAATGGTATATTGATTATTGCATAAAAGTGAACAAAAACCTAACTTTACTGTGTGTGAACACCTATACTCTGTTTTGATGCTTTGAAGAAGTAAAACTTGATTGTGTGTATGTTACAATTTGCTTTGCTCATGTGTAAACTGATGTTAATAGTTATATGTGGGTTAATGAATTATAAGAGGGGTATTGGATCAACAAAGATCAAGTTTTGAATGTTATAAAGAAGGGGTACATTTCGGGTCTGATGGTGTATGGCCGAAAAGTGAATTTTGTGATTTTTATGAAGTTTTCGATGAGTTTTCAAATTGTTTTAACACTGAGATTGAATCTAACTTTGCACTACTCCTAAACCATGATTTTATTGATTCATACTAATCTATATATGTATATATACATAGAACCCTATGTTGTTGTTTTGAAGACTTTGCCGAAATTGATTTAGGTGTTTTCATGAAATCTTTGATTTAATCTGAGTTGTTTTGATACTGAATTGGTTTTGAACATTATGCTACTCCTATGTGCTGTATTTTTGACGCTATAACTGATACTTGAACACACCTATATTTAGATATGCATATTCATATCCTGTTTTGAAGAAATTTGTCAAATTTGCTATTTTATTAATTTGATGTGGTTTTGATTTGTTTTATAAACTTTTATATGTTATACAAGTTACACTTGATCATCTCAGGAAATTGGTTTTTGCAAATTATGATTTTTCAAAGCATAATTAGCATATCAGTTGAAACATGCACAACTTTCAAGACTGACTACATAGCAGCTGGCGGTCGACCGAGCAGTCTACCGACATTCTATTTTTTTGTGAATTCAACATGGAAGTCGACCGCCGCTAATTTGCACTGTTTTGGCAGTCAACCGCACCTGTTGTTTTGGATTGTTTTTTTAGCTTTCTTCGTTTCTCTTGAACGATTATTTCTTCGAGTTTATGGATTATTGATCTACTATTTTAGATAATATTTTGCTACAAATTACAATATTTTACAGAGAGTATTATTTTGTTTATAACAAAAATTAAATTACTTTCCCATGACTTTATAAAGAGAGTTATATGTGATTTTCAAAGGAATTGATGTTTTGTGATATTCTACGACTTCAAAATATGATTTTCAGTTATTTAATGGATTTAGTATTTTATTTGAATTCTGGAATTTATGAGTACATTATATAAATTTGGATTTGTTAACTTTTAAGAAGTTTTCTTAATATAAAAATATTAATAATTGGATTATGAGTTTTATTGAGAATTTTGGTATTGATGGTTAAGTTGTGAGTCTTTAGGGATTGAGTGGGACCCTAATTACCGACAGTTGAGATTTTGTTGTTGTTCAGTTGAATTAAGTCCGGTAGGGTACACCAACTCTAGGAGATTCGTAATTAATTAAATATCTAATTAACTTAAAAAGATTAGGACAGGCACTAGATGGTGATATAATGAAATGAGAATATGGGTTATGGACCTCAGTATGGCTTGCGGTGTGAGATAATCCCTGGAATTATCGAGGTGTGAGTGAAATAGTCTCCGGAATTACCTGCGGTGTGGGATTGATCTCCTGAATTATCGGGGTCGAGGCGACACTCATGGGGTATTCGTGTGATGAGGCGCCATAGCTTGCGGTGTGGGATATTCTCGAAGATTCCCAGGTGTGAGTGAAATAGTCTCCGGAATTATCTGTGGATAGAGATTGACATCCGAAATTATCGAGGCATGGGCTAATACTCATAGTTTACCTAAATCTCGTAGTAGTCATCGTAGTAGGATCAGTTGCATAACGAGGTATTTAACCTTATCAAGTGAAGAACGTTAAGGGCTTGCACCAGATCTATGTAGAGTGGGGAGCATAGATTCGACAAGTATGCATTAGAGAGTCAGCATATAGCATTTGTATTTTCTTGACTTGGTTTTATGCATGTTGTTTCTTGTTTTCTACACTTGACACTTAGTCTAGTTTCACTTGACATTTTCATATTTCGTTTATTGTTATTTCATATTCTTTTCATTTATTCTTTCTGTTGGTACGTCTTCTTTATGACTTTATCCTTTATGTTTTATTTATGTTGCATTTCTTTTATGTTACTCACACCGTTATGCCAGACTCCTGTAGTTTTGGGGGTTAGGATTACCTCTAGCCTCATATTTTACAGATAGGTACCTATAGTATTGGGATTTGGATGCAAGTAGTAGAATGACGTTATGGTTTATGTAAATTGTAAAAGAATATATTGTAAAAAAAAAAAATGTAATTCAAGGTGTTTAATTTTCCACTGTGTTTTGTGAGGAATTGATGTAATAAAAGTTGAAAAAAATTTCTTTGTTTTGGCTATATTTACTATTACAGTTGAGGTTGAAATAGGAATTGTGCCACGTATTTCTGAGATATTATATTGGAAATTCGGAGCGCTACAGTTCTTTGTTTCTGTTTTTTTTTTGCACTTTGTTGTGTGTGTGCTTTTCTTTACTTATGAAGATTGACTCGTGCAATGTGAGAGGACTAGTAGGTCCTGATAAATGCTCCTTGGTTAAATGTTGTATTAAGATGAACAATTTTTCTATGGTTTGCCTGCAAGAATCTAAGTTAACTAACTCAAGTAATAAAATGCTCAGTTCTATTGGTGGATCTCTTATCACAAAATGAGTTAGTCTGGATGCTCTTGACACCTATTCTCATTGGATGGAATGATAATCAGTTCGATCTCATTTGTTCTGCAACTGACATCTTTTCTGTATAAATTTCTCTTAAGGATGGGCTTTGTGGTAGTGAATGGTCCATAACCTTTGTCTATGCTCCTCATGAAAGAGATGATGGAGAAGTGTGCTGGCATGAATTTGTTACTAGAAGACCT
Source organism: Hemerocallis citrina (assembly GCA_017893485.1). Taxonomy (NCBI): domain Eukaryota; kingdom Viridiplantae; phylum Streptophyta; class Magnoliopsida; order Asparagales; family Asphodelaceae; genus Hemerocallis; species Hemerocallis citrina. The sequence goes on from CM030368.1 coordinate 86,932,665, forward strand.
TCACTTTTCCCCTGTTGGATTCTTTGCGGAGATTTTAATATCACCATGTTTGATGAAGAGAGAAAAGAAAGTAGTGGCTCTTTGAGAGATGACCATTTTTAGAGACCTGATTCAATACTTACATCTTGTAGACATACCTCTCTCTGGTAGGAAGTTCACTTGGTCTAATATGAGAGATGATCCATCCATGCCCATATTAGATAGATTTCCGATCTCACAAGAATGGGAGCTGGCTTTCCTAACTCTGCACAGTTTTTTCGTCCTATAGTGGCTTCTGATCATTGCCCAAATGTTCTCAACACAATGGCTCTTGAACCTCATGTCAACTACTTCAAATTTGAGAATGCATGGTTTTCAAATCCCTCATTTAAACCATATATCTGCACTTGGTGGGGTCAATTCAGATCCATTGGTTTAGGGGTGGATTGTTCGGCAACAAAGCTCAATTTTCTTACGAGAAGACTGAAAGCATGGAAGAAAGAGACTTTTGGCAAACTGAAGCTCAAGAAAGAAACTTTGCTAGATAAAATCCACTCCTGTATTAATAAGTGACTCAAGACCTTTATTTCCTACTGAACTAGAACAAAACACTCCCATTTACAAGTCATATACTGATACAGTTCAGGATGAGACTATATATTGGAGACAGACATCCAGAGTCATATGGAATAAAAAAGGATATGCAAATACAGGATTCTTTCATTGTATTGCAAATGAAAGACGAAGAAGGAACTATATACACTCTATTATGCCGGAAGGTTTTACTATTTTTTATCTTGCTCTTATTCGAACATGTTTTGAAGAGCACTTCTTCAATATCTGTGGCCAACAAAGAGCCACAAGCTTCTCTACAGATTGAAAATTTCTTTATCCCTCTCTAGCAAATATTTTTATCTTGATGCTGCTTTTACTCTAGAAGAAATCAAGAAGGCAGCATTTGAAATGAGTGCTGACAAAGCTTCAGGTCATGATGGCTACTCTATGGGTTTCCATCATCATTTCTGGGACATACTCCAAGTTGACATTTACAATTTATTCCAAAGCATCTATAATGGCCCGGGAAATATATGATGATTCAACTATGCAAATATCATGTTGATCCCCAAAAGTGAGAGGGCAAACACAGTCTCCTTATTCAGGCCTATTAGTCTCCTCAACTGCTCCTTAAAGATATTTACTAAGGTGCTGGAAAATAGATTGTCCTTTCCTTCATGACATGGTCTACTCATCTCAAAGTGCCTTTCTAAAAGGTAAGACAACTCTGGAATACTTTCTTATAGATCATGAAATGATCAATCTATCAAAAAAGAAATCTGATGTAGTGATGTTGAAAATTAGCTTCAAAATGGCTTTTGATTCTGTTAATTAGGATTTTCTTGAAGTGTTACTCTTAGCAAGGGGGTTTGGTCCTAGATGGTGTGAATGGATACATGTTATCCTTTATATTGCCAATTCTTCAATACTTGTATATGGAGTTAGAGGGTGGATAATTTGCAGCAAGAGAGGGCTTAAATAAGGAGATCCTTTATCACCACTGTTGTTCATACTAGTGTTAGATGTCCCAGCTGTTAGGAAAGTTATGGGCAGAACCTACCCCACAACTCAAGTGAAATTGAGAAAATGGAAATAAAGTGGACACAAATATTTTACGTGGAAAACCCCCAAAGGAGAAGGGGTAAAAACCATGGGCAAGGTAGTGGGATTTTACTGCTGAAAGTAGGGATTACAACATTCTCTCTAAATATAAGGAGAGTACAATTTCCACTCTCTCTTATAATATGAGAAAACACTCTCTCACAAATTTGAGGAAAAATACAAGTATACAAATTATCTCTAAGGGGATACAATTTTATCCCTCTTGAGAACACTCTTGTAATACTCTCTTTCTTTTCTTAATCCCTCTTTCTTTTCTTAATCCTCACTGAGCTCTTGTTGCTCTGCTGCATCTCAAACCATTTCCTCCAACCCCTATTTATAATTAACAGAGGAGAGAGTTAGGAGTGGAAGAGAACGAAATAAATTTGGTGACTGCACCTACCTTCTGCCCATTTTCCACCAACTGGTTAGTGGGTGTTGAAATTTGATATGAGAACAATTGGTGGGGGTAGGTGCTTTCTGACTTTTCTGCCGACACTAGCTAAGATGCTTCAACAAAGAAGATAAGAGGGTGTCTTCTCTGCTATGCAACTGCTTTATTAGCTTAATTATCAGTATTGCAATTTATAGATGATACCCGTAATTTCTGTAAGGGAAAGGAGGATGAAATCATCAAGCTGAAATTGCTACTCAACTTGTTTGCTGATACTTCTGGCTTGGATATCAACTTCTGCAAATCATCCTTGACGTATTTTAGCTCTTCCCTAAGTAAGAAAAAATTTCTCTCAAATATTGGACTGAAAATAGATAAACTACCTCTGAAATATCTAGGAGTGCCATTTTCTATGAAAAAACTTAGTAAGAGTGAAAGACAACCAGTCATTATAATGAAGATAGAGAAGAGACTATCATCTTGGGAGGCCAAACGCTTTCTAAAGGAGGGAGATTAATCCTTAGCAATTCTGTTCTTACGACACTGCCACTCTAGTTTGCAACTTTCTTTAAATATTGTCATCGTGAGTAAATAGGAGAATAGACCAACTCAGAAGTAGGTTCTTATGGACTGGGGAGGACTATGATTGTAGATGCAAGGAAAATCTTAATTGGAAGAGAGTTTTCAAGACAAAAGAACAGGTAGGGGGGGGGGGGGATTTCCTCCTTATGAAATAGTCGTGGAAACTCTGCTCTAATCTATCCTCCCATGAAGCATCAGTTATACACTCCTTATATCTCAATGTCATGCTCCGCTTCCCAGAATAAGAAAGTACGGGGGTGCAACTAAGGCCCAATAAATGATATAAGTTTTCAAAATCACATCATCATAAGCTGTACAATATCAGTAAGCTCCACAATATAATAATAATCACATGAACAAGAATATGATACAATAACCAATATCTGAGATACAAGAACATACAAAAATGCCCGAGAATATACAATGTAGTAAACAATTCGCTACAATAAAGTAGTGACAGAAAAGTAGAGAAGTAGCACTAGCAATTCCATCATGGCCGTCTAGAAAGTCTATTCACCAAGTTCCTTCAGGATCCTATCGTCTGTACCTGTATAAACATTAACTGAAATGGTGGGGGGTGTCCGTTAGAGCAAGCTTCAGACAGCAAGTAGTAACAAGCAGTGAAATAATAAAGCATGACATAACAAGGAACAAGGAACTGGAACGATACAAGTAGCAATTGTAAACTTGTAAACAGGAAACATGAAGACGGAAAAATAGGACTTCAAAGTATATTCAATTAGTAACCAAGGAATCATGAATTAGGAAACATGCAAATATGAAATCATTTAATCGGGAATCATAAGTCGAGGAACAAGTCATGTAAACGGGAAAATGCAAACGTGTAAACGGGATCATGTAACTTGTAAACATGAATCATGTAACTTATAAACAAGAATTATGTAACTTGTAAACAGGAATCATGCAAACTTGTAAACTTGAATCATGTAAATTTGTGAACATGAATATGTAACTTGTAAATAGGAATCATGTAACTTGTAAACAGGAATCATGTAAACTTGTGCACAGAAACATGTAACTTGTAAACATAAATCATGCACATGCTCAGTATTAATCTTAAGTCTATCAACCTTTTATCAATCATATCTAATGCACACAATCATGTGTTCCATACCACAGGTTCGGGTGCATACAATCATGTGAACGTTTAGACTCTAGTAGTGAATTCTACAAGATTATATACTCGGGTCTTACAGTGACAATAAGAGAAACATGTCATATGAAATCATATAATCATGTGATGGATTCTAGAGGTGGCCATCGTCGTTTCATGATGTGGCGCTTAGTTTCATATAACTTCTAAACAGTAAACAGGTAAACATGTAAACAGGAGTCACTATTACGAGAAACACGGGCCTACTAGGTCTTTCCCTTTATTACCCCAGCTTGTTAATATTTTATTCCAATTAAACATGAATATGCAATCGATGGAAACGGGTGTCACGGAAAATATCGAGGTATCAAGAGTCATGCCATACATGATGTACTAGTTCAATTCATTAATTGTGAAGAATATACATTTAAAAACATAAAAATTCAATTCTGGACAGCAATATGGTTTTGTACAAAAACTGACTTTTCCACTGCTACGGGAAAGAGAATATGGTTCCGTCAGGGGTTCCAGAAACTAGACTCCCTGCCGATTCTAACCCATATTCACAGACACATTATAATCACAGTAATTATGTCTACCAGTCAGTTCTTTATAATGTGCTGTGTAAACATATTATAAATGTTCATTACTAGAATCTAAACATTCACATGATTGTATGCACCCGAACTTGTGGTACAGAAACTTATGATAATCAATGTAAAGAACTACTTGCGGAGATCAATAAATGTTCCTTGAACATGAACAATAAAAAGAAACTCAAGAGATGCTTGCCTTTATTTGATGAGTGCGAGTATGTGAGCCCTACGGTAGCGACAGCAAGCAAGAGCGATTGCAACAGCGGCTACAGCAACCATGGTATGGACGTCGGCAATGGTAATGCAGCAATAGCAACTCGGGCAGCAACAGCGATCAACGACAGCAACACGGAAGAGAGGGACGATGAAGTTATGTAAATTGTCCCAAATCTCCTTGTTAATCTGTCGAAACAAAAGAAATAAAAAACTGATTTACCGACCTATGGGGAAGTCGCGCGATACGCACTGCCCTAAGAGTTGATCCGCGGTCTTATGTGCAGACGCTTCGCAGATGCTCCTAGTGGTAAAACCCCCGGTATCACCGGCATCTCGTTGTCGCACACAACGTCGAGAGATGATCCGAACTTAGCCTTGCCCAGAACACGAAGGTGAAAACGAAAGAGAAGCGCAAGCAGCGAAGAGGACTGCGCTGCGGATCGACAAAGAAGCGAAGCAAAGTGTTGCTGTGTTGCGGATCGACAAAGCAGCGAAGCAAAGGATTATTTTGTGTATCAGATGCGGTATTTTTCGGTAGTAGCAAAACAGTAGGGTTTTTGGAATATAAATACACACAAAACGTGTGAACGTTGGGAGAGAAGAAGGCCAAAAAATCGGATCTGAGAAACTGATCCAACGTTCAGAAAGAATTAGTCAAAGGAAAAGAAATAAACAGCAAAAATAAGTTTAGGATCTCAACCCGAACCCAAAGAGCAATTTCGGATCGGCATTCGTGTCCGCAGATGCGGGCGCGCACACCCGTGCCCACTACGCGCGCCGAACGGAACCGGGCCGGGCGGCGGCGGCGGCGCGCGCGTGTGGCCCACGGGTTCTCTCCACACCATACTAGACTACAATGGGATAAAGAGTGGTTTGTAATATATACACTCACATGGTGAGGTTTCCCACCGATGTGGGACTAAAGGGAATAGAGGGAATCTTGGGTTTTGAGTAAAACAGCCAACAATCCCCCCCCAAAACCAAGATTCAAAGGCAGTGATAACAAAAGAGTAATGATATAGAAGTTCTGGGCAAGAGTATACTATGCATAGATGAGATGGACTACAGCCTTGAATCTCACGTAGTGACTATTGTCTTTGTCTAAAGAAGTGCTTGATGGACTACGCCTTGAATCAGACTTCTTGACTCAGATTCAGAAAATAGCACACATAGTACGCTAAAGGTTCTTGGGTCTATCGGGTGGCGCTTTGAATGGCCATGCGCACTTTTCCATATTCATGAGAGTTGTCTGGGATCGCCCTGTCCCATAGTCGCGGCCTTCACGACCTCTCATATAGGTAAGTCCTCAAAGGGTTGGTGATCGGAGTCAACCCTACATAATAATGTTTGGACCTATTAAGAGTTTAGAACTCATCCTAACCAGATCACACAGGAACACTGTCACCATAGGGATGGAATATCATTGTACAACCTCGTACAGCCACCTGGGCATTAATTTATGAGAATTTAATCTCTGAGTCAGTGTTCCATAATAGTCACCGAAGTCCAGCTTGTTTCTACCCATTGAACCGGCTTCTTGGGATCTCCAGTCAGACTTGGTTGGGTTGCCACTGCTGGTGACTTACTTATGGGCTTAACCCTATCCCCCTCGATGATTCTAGGATCAACGTCCTAGACAGACCCTTTGTTAAGTGGTCTGCAAGGTTCTTTTCTGACTTTATATAGTCAAGAACCACATATTTGCCTAATAGGCTCTTGATTGACTTGAAGCGCAGCTGCATGTGCCTGTTCATCTTAGCATTCACAGAATCATGCTTTAGTAGTTCTATAACAGAATTATTATCACAGTTTATGGAAATAGGAGGAACAGGAACATTAGTAATAGGTATATGCATAATCAAATTTCTTAGCCATTCAGCTTCTGTACAAGTAGTATCCAAAGCTATCATTTCAGAATCCATAGTACTTCTAGCTATGATGGTTTGTTTACATGAACCCCAGGAGATTGCAGCACCTCCTAAGGTAAAGACATATCCAGTTGTGGATTTCACATCATGTGAATCAGTTACCCAGTTTGCATCTGAGTAACCTTCTATGATATCAGGGTGTCTAGAATAATGAAGTTTGTAATCTATAGTACCCTTAAGATATCTAAATACTCTTTCTAATGCTGACCAATGTGACCGGTTTGGGTTGCTAGTATATCTACTAAGTCTCCCAACAGCAAATGCAATATCAGGTCTAGTTCTATTTGATATATACATAAGGGAACCTATCATTTGAGAGTATCTATGTTGTTCTACAGGTGAACCTTCATTCTTCTTGAGAATGATACTACTGTCAAAAGGAGTACGAGCAGGTGTCTTATCAAAGTACTCAAATTTCCTTAGCATTTTCTCAATAGAATGTACTAAGGAGAGAGTATAACCCTCCTTGAATTTGGATACTTGCATTCCTAGAATCAGGTTAGCTACTCCTAGGTCTTTCATATCAAACATGCTAGATAAATAATCTTTAGTTTTATTTATTAACTCAAGTGTTGATCCTAGAATAAGGATGTCATCTACATACAAGCATATAATGACACAACTTCCATCAGTATTTTTTGAGTATATACTTTTATCATACTCATTTGGTAAGAAACCATATTCTAAAATCACTTTATCAAATTTGCTGTGCCATTGCTTGGGAGCTTGCTTTAGGCCATAAAGAGATTTTACTAACCTGCAAACTTTCTTTTCTTGACCCTTAGCAATAAAACCTTCAGGTTGCTCCATGTAGATTTCTTCCTCTAGGTCTCCATTCAAAAAGGCTGTCTTTACATCCATTTGATGAATTATCAAGTCATGAATGGAGGCTAAAGCTAGAAGAGTTCTAATAGAGGCAATCCTAGCTACAGGAGAGTAGGTATCAAAATAATCTAATCCCTTTTTCTGGGTGAAACCTTTGGCTACTAATCTAGCTTTGTATTTTTCTATTGAACCGTCAGCTCTAAGTTTCTTTTTAAAGATCCACTTGCAGCCTATGGGTTTACTACCTAAAGGCAGGTCTGCTAAATGCCAAGTACTGTTCTCCATAATGAAGTTGTACTCATTGTTGATGGCTTCTTTCCAGAAAGGTGCATCAGGAGAAGATATTGCTTCTTCATAAGTGGAGGGATCACCCTCTATCAAATAAGTGAAGAAATCTTCTCCTAAATTTCTTTCAATCCTACCTCTTTTGCTCCTTTTAGGTTCTGAGTCTTGATCAGGTTGAGAGCTAGAAGGCTAAGAATGGGAACTGGTAGAAGGAGGCAGGGAATAAATGGAGGGGTTGGAAGAAATTCTATCTTTAAAAGGGAATATATTCTCAAAGTAAACTGCATCTCTAGCTTCAATGATGGTATTATTAGAGATTTCATTTACTTCAGAATGAGTCACTAAAAATCTATTGGCATTGCTATCTAGGGCATATCCTATGAATACAGCATCTACAGTCTTAGGTCCAATCTTTCTCTTTTTAGGTTCAGGGATTCCTACTTTTTCTAGACATCCCCAGACCTTAAGGTAATGGACTCTAGGAGTTCTACCTTTCCATAATTCATAGGGAGTCTTATCCTTTGACTTACTAGGGATCCTGTTTAGGATGTAACAGGCTGTCAATAAGGCTTCTCCCCACAAGTTATCAGGAGCTCCTGAGCTGAGAAGCATGGCATTCACCATGTCTAACAGAGTTCGATTCTTTCTTTCAGCAACTCCGTTAGACTGTGGTGAGTAAGGAGCAGTCACCTCATGAATTATTCCGTGTTCTTCACAGAAGTTGGTCATTTCGTTTGAGGTATACTCTCCGCCACGATCAGATCTAAGGATCTTAATCTTTTTCTCTAATTGGTTCTCAGCTTCGGATTTGAAAACCTTAAATCTATCTAGAACTTCATCTTTGGTTTTGAGAAGGTAGGTATAGCAATACTTAGAAAAGTCATCTATAAAAGTGACAAAGTATTTCCTACCGCCTCGGTTCAAAACCCTATTTGAGTCACAAACATCACTATGAACTAGTTCTAGAGGATCAGAATTCCTCTCTATAGATTTGAAAGGCAGTCTAGAATGTTTGGCTTGAACACAAATTTCACATTTGTGTTTATTATCTACAGGAGACTTGGGAATAAGATCTAAGTTTATCATCCTTTTAAGAGAACCCAGATTCACATGACCTAGTCTACCGTGCCAAACATTGGAAGATTCTATATTTGAAACAACAGGAGAAGGATCAGATATTTTATTTATAGTGCTGAGAATGAAAAGACCATCCTTTACATATCCTTTCCCAATAAAAGATTCATTCTTAGAAAATACAATTTTATTTGCTTCCATTACAATTTTGAAACCTGACGCTACAAGAAGGGAACCACTAACTAAGTTTCTCCTAACTGACGGCACATGAAGTACATCATGAAGAGCTAGATTTTTCCCTGATGTCATCTTCAGGTCTATTCTTCCTCTTCCTACAATCTGTGCCGTTGATCCGTTTCCTAGGGTTATGCCTCCTCCACATGATTCCTGATAGTTTGAAAAACAGGAGCGATCAAATGAAACATGAACATTAGCTCCAGAATCCAACCACCAGTCATCAGAATGGTAAGAAATATTAACAGATGGTTGGAAAGACACTGACCTGAAGGAACTAGAAGATCCATTTAGAATCATGTTGGCTTCTGGTTTAGTAGAGCCTTTTTCCTTATAAGGAGTCTTCATTGGTTCCTTCTTCCTATGAAAGCAATTGAAGGATAGATGATTTTTTCTTCCACACACCAAACAAAACTTTTGTTGGTCCTGAGTCTGACCGAAGTTTCTAGTCCTGTGGTTTTGCTGGTGTTGGCGGTTTTGGTGGTTTTGGTGATTCTGGTGATGAGGCTGAAAGTTCTTTTTCTTGAAGGAGGTTTTCTTAGGTTTGTGAGGATTATTAGGTTTGGATTTGCCTTGATTTGACACTACAAGGTTTACCTTTGCTTTAGACTCATTTTTAGGGTTTGACCTAAGCCTAAGTTGTTCTTCTGTTCTAATCTTCTTTAGGATTTGGGCAAAGGTAAGCTCACCTTGAGTATGAGTGAGTTCCTTCTTGACATCAGACCAAGAAGGAGGGAGTTTATCTATTAGGCAAGCTATCTTATATTCAGTAGAAAAGGTTGATCCTTTTGCTTGAATATGCCTCACATATTCTTGGAATTCATGGATTTGGTCATTCATCGGTTTGTTATCTACCATGAAATACCTATTGAAAGCTGAAGAATTGAATCTTTCAATTCCAGCATCATCACAACCATATTCATCGTCTAAAGCATCCCAAAGTTCTTTAGCATTTTTATATTCAAAGAATATGTCATAAAGGGAGTCAGATAAGGCGCTTAGGATTCGATGAAAACAGTGGAAGTCTATATCCTTAGGGGTTTTTGGTTTTTGGGAACTAGCGGATTCCTTAGGAGTTTGAGATGAAAAGGTGGATTCAGAGACTTCTTTGGTGGACTCAAATTTGTCAGACTCAGTCGTGTTGGGTGTGGATCCATCAATTGCAGAAAGGAGTCCTAAGGTGGTGAGCCAGAATTTCATCTGACTCTGCCACCTTTTAAAGTGGGTGCCATCAAACTTGGCCGGCTTTGCAGAAGCGGTCTCGTCTTTCCCAGTCATGATTTAGAAGTATAACAGTCTAGAGGCTGCAGAAATAATACTGTAGCTACTCAATAAAGGTATCGCGGGTTCTAGACAATAGTTTAATGATTTTGCTAATCAACCTAAACAAATCTTTAGTCTATCAAAGTTCTGATTAACTTGGGTTAGCTGTAGGAGTCGGTTCCCAGCTAGCGGTGGTCCGAAGACGCTTAAATATCGTGTCGCTTAGGGCTGTTTACACCCGGTTGACAGAAGGACCCTTTAGGCTTGTTCCCAAATTTATCTTTCCTTTTAAGACTTTTAGATTTCTTTTAAGGAATTTGCAAAATCAATAACTATTCCTTTATCTAAATGTTTAAAGGATACTAAGAAATATCTAGCACCACAACTAATAAAAGTCTTAATATTGTTATGAAGGTAGTAATGCTATTCACAATACAACAATACACTTAATTATACTAGCAAATTGCAAGCTGATAAAACAAATGAACAGCGAGAAGTATTCAAGGCTTTGAGAATATTAAAGTGAATCTAATAACACAAATTTGGTGCCAACAAATTTTGTGATTTAACAATAAGTTAATAATGTAAGGATTTTAAAGCTATAGATATTCTACAGTGTGGAAATCCATAGTGATGCAACAAAAATTTAATTTCTGTCTCGAAATTGTGATTAACGAAGATAGTATTAAAGCTTCGGAATTCACTAATAATTTATTTATTTATTTAGCCCTTACAATATTTAATAATGAAGTGAATTAACAGAATGTACTAAATTAACAGATTACCAATAAGCAATTACGATTTTATGTGCTAATTAATCAGTTAATCAATGTGGTAACTAACCAGATTAACAGTATGTATGTGCTAATTACCAATAAATACTAATTTTAATCTGATTAACAATCAGGCCGTTCTTAATTAACAAGATATGATAAACTAATAAGATTAACAATACGGCTGTTCTTAATTAATCAGATCAACAATACGACTATTCTTAATTAATCAGATTAACAATATGATTATTCTTAATTAATCAGATTAATAGTACGACTATTCTGAATTAATCAGATTAACAATACGACTATTCTTAATTAACAAGATATGGTAAACTAGTCAGATTAACAAGATGGCTGTTGTTAATTAACAATTTATGCTAAACTATTCAGATTAACAAGATGACTGTTCTTAGTTAACAATATATGATAAACTAATCAGATTAACAATACGTCTCAACTCTTAGATTGTTATGTAAATTGTCCCAAATCTCCTTGTTAATCTGTCGAAACAAAAGAAATAAAAATTGATTTACCGGCCTATGGGGAAGTCGCGCGATACGCACTGCCCTAAGAGTTGATCTGCGGTCTTATGTGCAGACGCTTCGCAGATGCTCCTAGTGGTAAAACCCCCGGTATCACCGGCGTCTCGTTGTCGCACACAACGTCGAGAGATGATTCGAACTTAGCCTTGCCCAGAACACGAAGGTGAAAACGAAAGAGAAGCGCAAGCAGCGAAGAGGACTGCGCTGCGGATCGACAAAGAAGCGAAGCAAAGTGTTGCTGTGTTGCGGATCGACAAAGCAGCGAAGCAAAGGATTGTTTTGTGTATCAGATGCGGTATTTTTCGGTAGTAGCAAAACAGTAGGGTTTTTGGAATATAAATACACACAAAACGTGTGAACGTTGGAAGAGAAGAAGGCCAAAAAATCGGATCTGAGAAACTGATCCAACGTTCAGAAAGAAGTAGTCAAAGGAAAAGAAATAAACAGCAAAAATAAGTTTAGGATCTCAACCCGAACCCGAAGAGCAATTTCGGATCGGCATTCGTGTCCGCAGATGCGGGCGCGCACACCCGTGCCCACTACGCGGGCCGGGTCGGGCCGGGCCGGGCGGTGGCGTGCGCATGTGGCCCATGGGTTCTCTCCACACCACACTAGACTACAATGGGATAAAGAGTGATTTGTAATATATACACTCACATGGTGAGGTTTCCCACCGAGGTGGGACTAAAGGGAATAGAGGGAATCTTGGGTTTTGAGTAAAACAGCCAACAAAGAACACGAGCAAGAGCAACTGCAACAACAGGTCAGCAGTACAAAGGAGCAGCAATGGCCATGGTGGTGTCAAGTGTTTGATGGAGGGCGGTGTCGAGGAGGTGAGGGCTTCGAGAAACAATGGTAGTAAAGTTACTAGTGAGGAAGAAGGTGGTTCTTGGGCTGAAAAGGGGTTGATGGGTTCGGGCAGTATCGCAGCAAGGTGGAAGGGGGAGAAGGAGGCCTGCGGGTGGTTGAACGATGTCAAGATCGCAGTGAGCTTGTTGGTGCTGACGATGGTGAAGAGAAGATGGTCGGGTTACTGTTGGAGGGCAGATGGGCGGGTGGTTCTTAGGAGGTGTGGGGTGAGGGTGTGACTGAAAAGTTGATCGGGATGAGGAGGAAGATGGAGTTGGAGTTTCCGCGGGATGGAGGAAGAAAATGGAGTTGGAGTTTCTACGGGATGGAGGAAGGAGGAGAGGAAGCAGCTTCAGGTGGGTTTTGAAGGAGAAGAAGAAGTGGTTGGCGGCAGAAGAGAAGAAGGAAAAGGATTAGTGTTAATTAAGATAATTAGGAATATAAGTAGTATATATATAGAGCATGCTTGGGTTAAATAAAATGTGCTTGGATTGGGCTTTAGTTGAGTTTAAAAATAACAATACTAATAATAAATCGAGTAGTATATATAGAATGGGTTAAAATTGCAATTTGGTTTGGGCTTTACAATTATGAATAAATAATCTAATAATACATTATAGAATGGGTTTTGAGTTTTAGATATAAACTAGGTTTGCCCGTTGACACGTGCCTACCGCACGTCTTCGGAACGGTACACCTTATTTGATCATATAAAATAATTTTGGAGGTCCAGCAAATTAATTGAAGTAGCAAACATATTATATGAGAAACTTTTGGGGGTCTGACAAAAAACATATTATATGATTTTTTTTGAATTTTTTGAATTATTTTTAAAGTTTTTAATTTTTTAATTTTTTTAGTTTTTTTTATTTTTTTAATCTTTTTGAAATTTTTAAAATTTTTAGTTTCTTAATTTTTTAAATAGAAAAGGGAGGGAAAGAGAGAGAAAAAAAAATTAAATAAATATATGAGTTGTTTGGAGTGGGGATTTGAATTTGAGTTTTGGGAGGGAACTTTTGGGAGGAAAATATGTTTTGTGAGGTAAGATCTGAACCTTTGATTTTTGAGGGGATTGAAGGAGAGCCACTTGATAGCTTTCTTTGTGTTTTATTATATAGATAATTAACCAAATAAGAAAATAAATAAACATATAGAATGGAATAAGATTTGTTTGAATTTGGATTTAAAAGTGGGCTCGAGCTTGACTTCAAATAGAACATTAACAGCATAATAGAATTGGGCTTTAATAGAAGCTCCAAAAATGAATTTAAGAGCGGAAAAGAATTTATAATAATCGAAATACAAATGATAAACAAAAAATATGTATAGGCAGAAACAGGGGTTACACCCAACCAAGCTAGTAACTCATACACTTGTCCAGCTTTGGCATCTGATTTTTAGAAAGGCATCTTCCTCCTAAAGCACCAATTCTATGATAAAGTGAACATGTCTCTTGGTGATGGAGTGAGTATACTCTTTTGGCAACACTACTGGTTAAATGGTTCTAATGTGCATAACTCTTATCCACTACTATATGCTACTGCAAGGAATTTTCAAGCTCCTCTCTTCTCACAAGAGGGTTGGATTGATGGCACTTGGCATTGGAGACTGAGACTAAAAAGAACAATTAGCCAGCCTATGGCAGGGGAAAATGATGCAATTCTTCTGGCTCTTCAAGACCTTTCTCCTAATCCAAACATCTCTGATAAACCTATTTGGAAGCATGACAAATCTGGAGAATATCCAGTGCACTCTGCATATAATCTCTCCAATAATGGTGGTCTTAGATCTTCTTTTCTGAGAGCTACTTGGCATAATCAAGCACCCCTGAAAGTGAGGATTTTTATTTGGATGCTTAGTTAGGATAAGCTTAACTCCAAGGAGGTTCTAAGCAAAAAAAGGCTGGAATGGTACCCAAACATGCACATCCTGTACGTGAATGTTAGTTAGAGCCAGATTTCCATATCTTTTTTCCTGCCCTCTAGCAATAGAAACCTGGCAATTCTTTCTTACAAATTACACATCCCATCACTTCCACAATCCATTGAAGAGGCCTTCTCCTCATGGTGTACCCATGAACACACCTAGTTACTTATCACTATTGTAGTTTGTTGGAGCTTGTGGATAGAGAGAAATGCTAGGATTTTCAATTCTTCTTTTAGCTGTATTGATCCATTATTTCTAAAGCTTAGCATTGGTTTCTTTCTTGGATAAATGCGGCAGGTACTAGCAAGAAGAAGACATGGATGATTAGTTCGCTGGCAAGCTCAAATGCCCTTGATCTTCTGAACACTAGTAATCCGCACGTGCAATGCACGTTTTATGGATTAGCACGTGCAATTTGTACTGGGAATATGCACGTGCAATGCACGGATTCGATGGAGGGAGAGGAAGAGACGGTTTCGATTTTTGAGGGAACAGAATTTTATGGAGACTTTAAATGTGAAGTGAAAATTACAGAATTAACCTTATATATTTTTTTAGCTTTTTATGTATATGGGGGCATAATAGTAAAAAGCCGTCAAAATAGAGCTTTGCTTAATAATAGTATAGATGGGAGGGACCGCAGATAACCTAATCTCAATTAGCAACAACTCAGATTGACTTTTCAGGCTATAGAGGAAAAAATCAAGCATCAAGAATCAGTCGAAGCCCTTAGTACTCCAGCTTTTTGAGGAATTGTAATTCATGTTTTGAGAATGTGTCTTTTATTATCTGGTTCTGTAAACTTTATATTGTTTTTTAATTATGTTGATACTACTTTCTAACTGTGAAATAGGTCAATTTTGTAAACATCAGACCAATTAATTTGGGAGAGGTTTGTAAGATCTCCTACTTAGTGTAAGTAGAAGTGTGCGACAATAGTCCCCTACCTTCTCTTCACACTAGCTAGGAGATACATTTTTTTTCTCTCCCAATCCCTACTCTCATGCCTCTGGCCTAATTCACTCTTATATATACTAGTTAACTACTTGTTAATATATATTGAGGTAGACATCTGTTCCTGCTTATTTTGTTGTGGGAGCAAATAGATAGTGAATTAATATTTGATGGAAACTATTAAAAAATTTGATCTTTGATCGTTGCCGTGAAATGTGGTTAGAGCTCTTGAGATTGAATCTGAATTGTTGATTGAACACCGTGATCTAGATCTAACTGTTGCTAATGTGGCTGATGGACCTACAAAAAGCCTGAAATATTGGGGCCGGCGACAGACCCTCCGACGCTCAATTCAGAACTAGAGAGAGAAATAAAGTTTGAGAGAGAAACTGTTGATTACCTTCTAACAGAGGAGGGGGGAGGGTATTTATAGGCCTAAGAAGCAGTACGGGAGATTGATATGAATCCATTATATCGACTATGAATTCCTTATCTCCTATTTGAATCTTCCCCTCAAGAGAAAAGCTCTCGTATTTGGGGATACAATATTTGACTAACAGCCTTCATGGGCTGGGTCTCTCTTAGTGGGCCTAATCTGTTACTTTTTAGAGGCTTGAAAGAGGCTCATATCTTGTAGAGGAGCCTGAAGAAGGCCAGACCAGTTAAAGATGTCCGTTATGATTAATCTGCTTGTAGAAGCTTTTTGATCTGTGCTGGAATCGTACAGGCCTGATTTGCTCTGATTTTTACCATTATCATAAGCCCCCCACTCCCAAAAGTCAATTTTCTTAGTTTTTGGGGAGTAATTCACCTTATTTTTGAATTCTAGAATACAATCTTAGCTTTCAGGCTTCTTGGAGATACATGGAATTGATCAGAGGCTTTTGAAGGCGGCGAATATTTTCCTAGATTTTTCTGAAATTTTTCATATTTTTTCGGATTTTTCCAAATTTTTCTATATTTTTAATAATTTTCCCCAATTTAAAATCACTTTTTCGAATTTTATAATTAATGAACCCAATTTTAAATTATTTTTTGGAAATTTTAACTAATTTTCCAAATTTAAATAATTAATTTTAATTTTTAATTAATTATCAAATTAAAACTGAATTTTGCAAATTTTCTTGAATTCAAAATGAATTATCAGACCTATGCACACTTTTTGACGTGATCGGGGTCGTTGATCAAGAGGAGCTCTCTTGATGATGTAAATCAAGGGGTTAGGGAGAGTGATGAGTGTCTTGACTTCATCCGGGCCTTTGATCGGCATCAAGCGCTTGATTCTTGGAGATCCGAAAGCCCTCATTCGACATAGGAACCCCCCAGTTCATCCAAAAATTTCACACGACCTCTATCTTCTCCCTTCACTTTTGAGCTCGGCGAGATGGGTTTCCAGCTTGGCTAAGAGGCAGAGCTGGGCGATGAGGGCATGGAGCTCAGCGAGATCAGCAACTCGGCAGTGAGCTTGAGCTCGGTGAAGAGGATATGGAGCTTGGCAATTTGGAGAGGTAGCTCTGAGAAGTCCCTACTTTTGGAGCTCAGTAGTTTAGAGATTGAGCAGCTCTTGGAGCTCAGCGAGAAGCAGTGAGCTCGGCGAAGGTTTTGTACAGGGAGCTTGGCGGGAAGCTTTCGAGCTCTGCGATGGTTTTGAACAGGGAGCTTGGCTAGAAGCTTCGAGCTCAGCAAGGTTTTGAGATGGAGCTCGGCAGCATTTTAGAAAGGTAGCTTTGCGAGTGAGTTCAGCTCGGTGAGGAGGCAGCTCGGTGAGGAGGTTGACGAGGAGGTAGCTCGACGAGGAGGCAGCTCAACAGTAGGAGCTCATCTTGGAAGTAGCTCGACAAGTGAGTTCAGCTCAGCAAGTTGGTATTTGCACCCAGCAAGTTTTCTACAGGAAACTCTGGGAGCGGAGCTTGTGGTTGAACTTGTTGTTTGCGCCCAGCAAGTTCGAAGAGGCAACTCTTTGATCGAGTTAATATAGAGCTTGTCGTGTGATCCCGACAAGTTTATAGGAAGCAACTCTTGAGGCGAAGTTGAATGTTGATCTTGTTGTTTGATCCCAGCAAGTTTGAAAATGCAACTCTTTGATCGAGGTTATGTTGAACTTTTCGTTTGCATCCAGCAAGTTTGTTGAGGCAACTCTTTGATTGAGTTGATGTTGAACTTGCTGTATGCGACCAATAAGTTTTGTAGAGACAATTCTATGACGGAGTCAGACGTTTGGACTTGCTGTTTGATTCTAGTCAGTTTTGTAGAGGCAACTCTGAGATGGAGTAGGACGTTTGAACTTGTCGTTTGCGCTCAGCAAGTGTTGATAGGCAACTCTAAGGTGAGGTTGATGTAGGGCTTGCCACTTGCACCCAGCAAGTTTGGAGAGAACTCAGTGACGGAGTTGAATGTTGAACATGCTTTTTGTGCCTAGCATGTTTGGAAAGAACTCTGTGATAGAGTTGAATGTTGAACTTGTTGTTTATACCCAGCAAGTTTGAAGAGGCAACTCTGAGATGGAGTTGGTCGTTTGAAACTATTGTTTGTGCCTAGCAAGTTTATGGAGGCAACTCTGAGATGGAGTTGGTTGTTTGAACCTGTGGTTTGCACCCAACAAGTTTGTAGAGACAATTTTAGACAGGTGTTGGATGTCGAGCCTATTACATGAAGATGAGGGGTCATTGGAAGGAATCGAGCAAAGAGAGGGGACGTTGTACTCATTGTTTGGAGTCAACGAATTGTTGGTTGATGAAATTGGAGTAAAGAACAAGGCATTGAACTCGTTGTTTGGAGTCAAGAAGTTGTTGATGGAGCCTGATCGAAGAACATGGAATTGAACACATTGTCTGGAGTCAACAAGTTGTTAATGGAGCCTGAGCGAAGATCTAGGCATTGAACTCGTTATTTGGAGTCAACCTATTGTAATGGAGCTCGTGCGAAGAGCAGGGCATTGAACTTGTTGTTCGGAGTCAACGAGTTGTTGATGGAGCTTAAGTGGGAAGCGGGAGTGTTGAACTCGTTGTTTGGACCCAATGAGTTCTTGATGGAGCTCGTGCGGAGAGCAAGGCATTGAACTTGTTATTTATAGTCAACGAATTGTTGAAGGAGCTCGTGCAGAGAGCAGAGTGTTGAACTCATTGTTTGGAGTCAACAAGTTGTTGATGGAGCTCGAGCAGTGAGCGGAGTGTTAAACTCGTTGTTTGGAGCCAAAGAGTTGTTGATGGAGCTCGAGCAGTGAGCAGAGCATTGAAGTCATTGTTTGGAGTCAACGAGTTGTTGATGGAGCTTGAGCGGTGAGCGGTGAGCGGAGCGTTAAACTCATTATTTGGAGCCAATGAGTTGTTGATGGAGCCTTGAGCGAAGTGCAAGGCATTGAACTCATTGTTTAGGGTCAACGAGTTATTGATGGAGCTTGTGCGAAGAGCAGAGCATTGAACTCGTTGTTCAGAGTCAACGAGTTGCTGACGAAGCCTGGGTGGAGAGAAAGTTGTTAAACTTGTTGGGAGTTACCGAGTTGTTAACAAAACTGGTTTCGAGTTTTCTTGAAGTGAAGTCCCTAGTGTTTGTTCAGCGTTGAAGTGATTCCATTCTTCTCTTTGCTGACAAGTAGTTGTACACATCGAATGAGGACCTCGGGACATTGAGCTTGCTCTCCTTCGTGATACGCTATGCTTGACGGCATTGGGACATATCCGTTTGCGTAGCACTTCATGCGAGACGAAGTTGGAGCTTGCTCAGGTGAAGTGGTGGGATAAACCTAGAGCTTGCCTGTCTAAGGGAGACTTGTCATGAATTTTATCGTCAAATGTTGAGGTGACCCTAGGAGGCTATTAGCTGGCGGGAGGTCTGTGAAGGGGTTTGCATCTCTTAGGCAGAGCATCCCTGTATGTGTAGCTGGGAGAATGAATTGCAGGACAACTTGTTGTTCATTACTTATAAAACGGTTAGTTTGTACTTGTGGATACTTGTAGTGCTTATAAAACGGTCTACGGTTTGTACTTGTAGATACTTGTAGTGATGCTGGATCTGAATGCATAGATTTGTGATTGTTTTGTGATTTGAAGAGTTCTTTTCATATGCTTGATCATTGTTGTACAACTTGTCATTGAGATTGATGAGCCGTCGATTGAGTTCTTTGTAGCTATATAACAAGACCTAAAATTTATTGTATATAGCCAACAAACTGTCGATGATGTGTGTAATGTTTGAAGGAGTTTAGAACTTATCCGTCTTGTACCTAACTAGCTGTAGGAGCAACTTTGAGGGAGAGTTGTTTTCCAAACTTGGTGTATGGGTCCTCCAGCAAATTTTGAGAGTCGCATCAAGTGGCAAGTTGAACTCCAAATGTAGCTTCTGCAAGTTTTATTGGAGTAACTACAATCCACGATTTTGAACATCTAATCTGTCTTTAAGGGATTTTAACTAGTTCCAGAAACAGATCGAATGGCGAGTTGAACTCTAAACGTGGGTGATTACAAGTTGCTAAAGTAACTCCGAGCTATGGGTATGGATTCCGAACTTATTAGTTTAGGTATTAACAGGTTGCAGGAGAAGATCGAATGGCGAGTTGTACTCCAGACTTGCTTTGTCGCAAGTTGATAAAATATCATCGAGCCATGGGAATGGACTCCGAACCTGTCGTTGAGGCGCTAACGGATTGCAGGAACAGATCAAATGGTGAAGCGAACTCCAAACTTGCTTTATTACAAATTGCTAAAGTAACTTTGAGCCATGGGTATGGACTCCAAACCCGTCTTATAAGAAGCTTCTAATGAGTTTTTGATGTCGTTGTTGGAGTAGGCTTGTTTTAACTCATTGTATGCATCCGTAAAGTTGTACAATAATTTTGCAAAAATGAATACAAAATTTTATTGAAAAATAAAACTAAGTAGCTGGTCTAGTGGCTGGCCGTTGTTACATGCAGTGATCGGTAGTGGAAGCGGTCTTTGTTGAAAAGTAAAACTGAATGGCTGTTTAGTGGCTGGCCTTTATTACAAACTGAGAAAAATTTCTACTACAACTGAGAGAGGACATTTAAGACGCCATCGTTCAACTTCATAAGGTGTTCTACTTTTCAAGGCATGTTGATATCTCCTTGCCCCCCGCGTCTTCAAGTTTGTAAGCCGATAGGCGCACAACTTGATAGACCTTGCCTGGACTCACTTGTTTTGGAGTGAGCCTCCCCTTGATTTGTGTAGAGAATAGGAGACCTCCTAGTACGCTAATGAGCTTAGGCAGGTCTGTTTCTTCCTGTTGACTTAGTGGAGGGGCTTCGGGCGGAGGATTTTGGTTTATTTTTGTATTCTGATGATGACGAATTTGGACCTGGGAGGAGATGATTCGATAGATTTGGAGGTTCTCGATAGGATTGTCTAGTGCAGTAGCTTTGAATGTGTATGCAGACTCAGTGTTACTGTGATTGCTTTTTTGCAGTAACTTTGTGGCGTTCGGGGGGGATATAAGCCCCTTATTGTAGCAGTGTTGCATGCTCATGCTGCATGTTGGTTTCCCAATACCTAGCCTACGCTTGCTATTGTTAGGAAGTTCATTTTCATGTGAAACGCGTAGACAACTGCATGGAAAGCTACTGGACCTGGGAAGCCAAATATTGCATTGTATGCGACTTCGATGTCGACTACCAGGAAGTCAAATGCTTCCGTCCGAGTTGCTGGGGCTCCTGCCTTCACGTCGAGTGTGATGATTCCCTCTCTACTTGGATGGGTACACCTGAGAAGCCGTGAAGTGTATAACCGATTGGCCTTGAGTCGATCTCATGAGAGCTTTAGAGCATCGAATGTGGCCATGAAGAGGATGTTTACGGAGCTGCCATTATCTATGAGGATACGTCACAACTCATGATTTTTCATGCATAAATTGATAACCTGTGCGTCGCAATAAGGCATTTTGACGCCCTCGAGACCTTTATCACAAAATAACACAGAGAGGCCCAAACTCTTTGTAGGTGGAGCGTTATGTATTGAATTAACGTCCCTCACGAAGGATTTGCGGGAGGAGTTGGAAACTCCCCCCATTCAACCTCCATGAATAGCATGGAGAATGGCCATGTGTTCAGAGTCTTGTGATTCGGATTGCCTCTCTTAACGCTTATTAGCCCCCTGCGGCAAAGGATTTTCGACGTTGTTATCTTTCTAAATAAATTTGGACAGAAGCCCCTACGATTCAGGGCTTCCAGTTCTTCTTTAAGGGCTTGGCAGTCATCGGTGGTGTGTCCATGATCCTTGTGAAATGCACACCACTTGTTTCTGTCTCTTCTTTTGCTGGTCGTTGTCATTTTTGGAGAAGGACGGACTATACCATCCTTTTTAACTGCCATGAGGATGGTAGACACACTCACATTCGATGGAGTGAACTTGTCAAAGCGGGGGGTTGGATGAGGATGACGTTGACTTGCGATGTCTTTTTAGAACTTCTTGGGTGCTTCCTCGCTTGCATTCTTTCGTTTGTTCCTAGAGGTGACTCTTTCTTGGCTTGCAGATTAAGAGCTTCCTCGACTCTAATTTATTTGTCACTCCTTTTTAGGAGCTTAGTAAAATATTTTGGAGGCTTCTTCACAGAGAAGCTTTTAGTTCTTTATGCGCGAAGTTGTGACGGAAAGTTGCAGCCGCCACTGAAGAGTCCAGGGAGGTGATCGACTTTGCTTTGGTCGTGAAGCATTTGACGAAGTCTTTTAGGAATTCCCCTTCCTTTTGCTTCCGTTCCAATAGGGAGGCACTGGTCTTATCAGCCATTCCGCTGGTAACAAAGTGTACTATGAAGAGCTCCTCGAGCTGGTTGAAGGAGAATATTGGCTATGGAGTGAGGTGGGAGTACCATTCTCTTGCTGATCCTTTCAGTGTTGCGGAAAATGTTCGACATATGAGCGTATCGGTGGCATTGTAGACCATCATGAGGGTCTTTAAACTCTCGATATGGCCAGTCGGGTCTAATTCCCCATCGTATGATTCGAATTGAGAATTTTTGAAGTCCTTTGGAATAGGTGCATTGATGATGGTTTTGCTGAAAGGAGGTCGACTGAGGCAATAGGCCCTGCTGGAGCGGTTTCCCTCATTCTTCATCTATTCCAAGCAGTCTTCCTCCTCTCAGATATGGCAAATGACTTGGTCGTCCTTCCCCTTAGATCCATTTAAGTCACCAGATTCTTCTTTGGAGGGTTGGCCCAGATCTTGACTACCTGGGATTGCTCAGAGGATGTCGAGCTTAAACTTTTCCAATTCGGCCCTAGTGACTGGGCTATCTTTCCATTTGTTCCGCTTAAGAAGCTTTCTACTCTCATAAGTCGGGCTTCTCATTGTAGTACCCCCCCCCCCCCCCCCCCCCCCGTGAGAGGAGGAATACCTTGATCTTTGTGTAGTTCGGGCATGCCTCTCGTCCAAGCGGATACATAGATCAGTTCCTTGTTGCCACTGATGATTTGGCAGAGATCTGTGGATCCTAGGGGCCTCGCGAGTCCATTGAATTGGTTGAAGTATTATGGACTGATACACGGTCGTACAGAGGGCATTGTTTCATGACGTTTTTGTCGAGAGCCCCCTGATGCCTCTCCGTTGAAAGGAGGTTGGCTAGTTTATCGGGGCGACCATTGAGGAGGAATCAAATCTTCCAAAGGAGGAGCTGGTTGATGAAGATAGTTGGACGACGGCTTGAGGCCGCCGCTCTGCCTCTTAGTCTTGGTGGCATGGCAGTAAGCCTGATTGTGT
The DNA here is from genome assembly GCA_017893485.1 of Hemerocallis citrina. Classification (NCBI taxonomy): domain Eukaryota; kingdom Viridiplantae; phylum Streptophyta; class Magnoliopsida; order Asparagales; family Asphodelaceae; genus Hemerocallis; species Hemerocallis citrina. Next base: position 86,955,561 of record CM030368.1, read on the forward strand.
AGTTTTCCACAGACGGCGCCAATCTGTTGGTGCTTATTTTGGTGTGGGAGCAAACAGATGGTGAGTTAATATTGGATGAAAACTACTAAAAATCTGACCTTTGACCGTTGTAGTGAAATGCGGTTAGAGCTCCTGAGATTGAATCTAGATCGTTGATTGAACACCGTGATTCAGATCTGACAGTTGCTAACATGGCCGATGGACCAGCAAAAAGCCTGAAACACTGAGCTAGCCCCGGCGACAGACCCTCTGACGCACAAGTCAGAACCACAAAGAGAAAGAAAGTTTGAGAGAGAAACTGTTGATTACCTTCTGACTGAGGAGGAGAGAGGGTATTTATAGGCCTGAGAAACAGTACAGGAGATTGATATGAATCCATTAGATCGACTATGAATTCCTTATCTCCTATTCGAATCTCCCCCTTAAGAGATAAGCTCTCTTGTTTGGGGATAAGAGATTTGACTAACAGCATTTATAGGCAGGATCTCTCTTAGTGGGCCTAACCTATCACTTTTTATGGCTCGAAAGAGGTCCATGTCTTGTAGAGAAGCGTGGAGAATGCCAGATCTGTTAAAGGGACTCGTTATGATTAATCTTCCTGTAGAAGCTTTTTGATATGTGCTGGAATCGTACGAGCCTGATTTGCAGCAATTTTTACCATTATCAACATCATGTCTACCTTTCTGGTAATAAAAAAAGAGAGAAGGATTTTAATTTTAAGTAATTGTATTTCGTAATGCTTATCTATTTAAATTTAATATATATCATTATCTGTTATCTTTCATTTCATTTAAGGTTATATGAGGTAAGAATTTTTATTTAAAAAATAGTGCAATATAGGATAACATGTATGTCTTACATATGCATCCATTTTGGAATATTTTTTTTCTATTTTTTTATTAATTTAATTTAACTCTTAAATTGAATTTACATTTTTTTTCTATTATTATCTATGATTCTAAAACTTTTATGAAGGTTTTGTTTTCATTTGAACATACAGTTATATCTAATGCTTTAGATGGTTAATAATCTTAGTCGTCATGTACACACGTTGTCATTAAATATGGATAAATTGTATGTGAAACATAAGATGACATGTGTGTTATTCATTGGTTGTAAAAAAGGTGAAACATAAGATGACATGTGTGTTATTCATTGGTTGTTAAAAAATAAAAAGAACTACAAGGTACGGCAACACGTGCTTCTTATGCATAAGTCGTCATTGAACTTAGCTTAATGTTTCTTATTTTCTATCAATTTAATTTAATTTTAGTTTTTAAAATCCAAAATTCTTTAATCTGAATTTTAAAATTATTTTTATGGTGAGATATATAAATTAAATTTAAATTTTATCTTAAAAGTCATATCTGAATAGATTCTAAATTTTCCTATTTAAATTATTTATCTTGTTTAGGTTAGTTATATTTGTATACTTATATTTGGCTCTTGTTATTAGAATATTTATTTTTAAGACCTATCATATAAATTTACATGTGCACAGATTGGCTCGTACCAAATTGTAGGTGGTGAATAAAAATCTTAATAGTCTTTTGTGTAAAAAAAAAAAAAAGCTTGACTTGTATAAATCTTTTATTCCCTAATTAGATATCATATTTAAAAATAATCGTATTTTACCTACTCATTATTTTTCTTATTTAGTTCAAATTAGATATTATCCTGAATTTCAAAAAGAAAGAAAAATGCTGATTTATCTCATATTCATTAAAATTTAAATCACTCAAATAAAAAAATTTAAATAAGAAATTCATCCAGATAAAAATAATAAATTAATTGCATTCTTATACAAAATTATAAAAAAATGATAGCGATTTGAACTGCAATAAATGGTAACAGGTATTTCTTATGCATGGATTCCCATTGATCTTGGGTTAAGTTCTCTTATTTTCTTTTAATTTAATTTAGATTTTAGTTTTTAAAGTTTCAAACTTTTTTATTCTCATTTTTAAATTTAGTTTTATGATGAGACGATATAAAAACAATTTTTAATTTTAAATCTAAAAAAATTCTAAATTTATCTACTTTACTTTTTACCTTTATTGAAGTTAATTTTATTTTCTTACTTATATCCTATTATATATGACTCAAATCTTCATCTGAACAAATCTGTCATATACATCACATGTGCACAGATTGGTAAATAACAAATGTCAAAAGCTTGTAAAAAAATTTACTAGTTATAATCAAAAACTTTTGGTTGCATAAATATTTTCTCTCAAAATTAGATATCACTTAAAAAAGATTCTAATTTTACCAACTCAATATAGTTTTCTCATTTAGTCCAAATTAGATGTAAGCTTAAAATTATGAAAAAGTTAAAATAAAAAATTCATCCATATTAATAATAAATTAATTTTTAAATCCTAAATTAATCCAAAATATTTTTAAAAAGGGACAGCAATTTTTTTGGTAAAAACATTATTTTCAATAGTTAACAATACTTCAGATATGTTTCATTATTATCATGCAATAAAAAATTAAAAAAGAAAAATGGATCAAAGAAGAAAGTGAATAATCATCAACATTATGAAATAAAATAAATAAATAAAATGATATATATGAGAAGAGAGACATTCCAATCTCTTGAAAAAGAAAAGAGCAAGGGATGTGCCGACCGCAAATTATAACAGAATTTGCAAAAAAATTATTCGGACATTTATCAATCAGTTAAATTTTATTTTTATCTTCAAGAAAATAAAAAAGGATATGAGAATTTTCAGAGAGACAAAAGAAAATAGGCTAAATTTATCCATATAATATATTTATACATGAAAATATTTTTAAAATAAATAATACTTAATAAATAATAATTCATTTCTACATTTTAATCTACCATCACCATCACAACAATTCAATACTATAATATTAACAATAATAATTAAATCAACATTAAAAAGAGAGGCAATACCTAAGGAAGAGTTGACTTTTAAACGAGGTATGTGTACAAATCATATTAAACAAAAAAAAAAATACAATTAGATTGAAATTCAACAAATCAAATAGCTACTGTCAACATTTAAAAAAAAAGAAGCAAACACCATTGTATGGTAGATTTAACTATAAATCTTGCATTCTATTGAGCACATCAAATCGTATAGTGGAGAGAAAAAAAAAATCAAAATTACAGAAAAATAACATAAGGAAGTGGTTCATGAGAAGAAAAGCCGTATTTATCAAAATCATGAAATCTCACTTAAAAAAATAGGCAATACCTAAAGCGAAGTTCATATTCATATCAGGTATGTTCACAAATCAATTTTTTTTTTAAACGTATGACAAAAAGAAAATTAGATTAAAATTCAACAAATTAAATAGTGGGAGTCAACATTATACCACAAAAAAAACATCATTAAATAGTAGATTTAAATATAAACCCTCTTTTATTTAAGCACATCAAATCGTATACTAGAGTAAAAAGAAAATCAAAATTATAGAAAAATAAGTGAGGGAAGAGGTTCATGAGAAGAAAAAAAAAATCAAGGTTTATGAGAAGAAAAAAAAATCAAATTTATCAATTTTTTCTTAAACCATTGACTTTATATATATTAGATTCTGATGAGATAGAGGACTATATATATATATATGGGAACTCTTCAATTGCGCACTCCTCTTGTGTGCACCCCCGTGCACACTCTCCAGCAGTCGCCCAATCTTGAACTTGATCGGGCGGCTCTCCTTTCTCCCGCTCTTCTCCAAATCGCTCAAACCCGAGCTCCAAACTGCTTCTCTCTCCAAATCCCCAAACTCTCTCAAACCCTAGCTCCAAATCCTTCTCTATAAATCGCTGAAACCCTAGATCCAAGCCCGACGCCCGACGCCCGACGCCCGACCTCCGTCCCCAAAGTTTCTGATGCCCGATGCCCAACCTCCATGCCCAAAGTTTCTGACACCCATCGCATCTCGACCTTTCCCCCAACAATATGTAACACCCCGCAAAATTGAGTTATGACAATTTTGCCCATGGGTGTTACGCACATGTATTTTGTACTGTTACGAGTAATATCTGTAACGCATTTTAATATAAAAGTCCTACGTATTTCAGCATTTCAATTATTTATACATTTCCCATTTTCTAAAAATTCGTTTTTATCCTATTTTGAGCCACTCAAATATTGATTTTAATCTTTGTATTTTTACGTGTATTGCACGTGCTTTCAATACACATGTCGATTACGTATATTCTTGCGTGTAATATTATAAAATTTCTACGTATTTCAATTTTTTTAAAATTTGTTTAAATTCATTTTATAAATTGAAATTTTATTTTCTCCTATTTGGACTCAAATATATTTTTTATACGTGTGATGCACGTGTTTTCTATGTACGTATTGATTACATTGTTGTATATATAAAATTAATAAAATGTATTTTACGTATGTTGTATTTTGTTTATTTATAAACAATTCCCCGTTGATAAAATCTATTTTGTATTTGAATATTTTTTTGTACGCGCGACAAACGTGTTTGCAGTGCACGTGTTGGTTGTATTCTCTTTCAAAATAAAATTAATGAAGTGTGTGTGTTTATTTTTATTTGTGCATGAAAATTCTAATTATAATTAAATTAAACTAGTTCTATTAAATACATATTACAATATGTAACATATGCATTTGATTTAAATAAAAAAAACTCTTGATAATTTGTGTGCACACACGTAATACGCACGTGCACGTGCAGAGCACACCAAACCCACAACCGGCTGCACTTTTGGAGATGGGAGAGTGGGATGTATTAGTGGGTAGTTAATTGGATTAGTGAGTAATTAATATTAACCCCCATTAATTAATCCCCTTAATTAATCCGTTTATAAACCCCTTCTATTTCAAAACAACAAAACAAGACAAAATGAAATTAAAAAAAAATGTATTCACCACCTTGCTACCAAAATTTGGTTTCTGTGTAACTTTTCTTTGGGCTCGGATTTCGAGGAGGTTTGGGGGTTTCTCTAGGAGTTCATTTTGCTAGGAGTTTCTATGGAAAAATTCTTCAAATAGGTGGGTTTCTCTTTAATTTCTAATTTAGTTGTTTTGGTGCATGAAATTGTTAGATGATTGCCTTGTGTAGTCTAAAATGTGATTGGTAAATTAAATTAAGTATGATTTCATGCTAGACTAGATGAATAGATGAAGACACAATATAGAAATTGATTTGTCATGCTTCTAAGATAAATGTGCATAAGATTCCTTGTAGTTAACATCATCTGTGTTTGCTCATGTATGTTAATTCATGAACGTGGATTCATATTAGATTTTGCTACACCATGATTAAAGTGTATGTGCAAAATTGAGAATGCATAGTAATTTGCAAAATGGAGAAATTTATGTTAGAATGACTTGTAGATTGTATGTAGATTGGGGGAAGGGGTATATTTCTTAATCTTATAATAAATGATAGGGCATTCATGCAAATTTTATGAATTTAAAACAAATTGTAGTCTAAATTGAATCAATAAGGAACAAGAATGCAAAGTTGAAAGATTGCACTATTTAAATTAAATTGAATAATTTCTAAGTTAAAATATATTAAATTAGAGAAAATTCTCGTACTGGAAATCTTAGAGGTGTTGTGTATATCAATGATCATGAAAATAATTTTGAAAGAAGAAAATTTGAAGTTATATGCTTAGATAAAAAAATAATTGAGAAACAGAGGGTTGGTATGAAAAGTTTTTAATCGAGTTATAGCCAGATGTGGCATTGGACTTCTTGGTTGGCTCATGGCTTGGTTGGCGCTCTGGTTGCACACGGGTTCGAGCCAGGGAAGGAGCAGATTTTTTTATCATTATTTTTCCACTTTATTAAAGGTTTTGGAGTTTTGATATGGAACTTAAAATATGGATTAAAGGGAAATTGTTTAGAAATGAGTAGATATAAGATTGAGATTTTTTTTGGGATAAATAAATAGTAATTTATTTGGATAAGAGATATTTTTATTTTGACTAGAGTTGTATTATTGATTTAAAAAGGGAATTAATGAGAATAATTGAAATTGGGTTGGTTATGAAGATTGAGTTAATTTGGAAAAGAAATAAACGGTGATATATGTTTGAAATTAGGAAAAAATTTTGAGTATTCGAACTAGAATTGTATTGTGAGACTTAAAATGTGAATTAAGGAGAAAATTGGGGATTAAGTTGAATATAAAAATGGAGTTTGGAACTAGAAAAATACTAATTTCCATTTTTGAGTAAGAAGGAAATTTTGATTATTTTGACTACAAGTATTTTAAAGGTTTTATCTTTTGGATTAAACTTGATCTAGAGTTAATTTAAATTTGTTAAAGAATAAAATTGGAAGTTGAATACTATATTGTTTAGGATAAAAATCTATTGAATGTAACTACAACTTCATTGAGAATCCTATTAGAAGGGGGTGAATAAACTATCTATCTTTACACAGAGAATGTTTAAGTTGAATTGTTGAATAAGACTATGAAACTAGTTATGCAAATAACTGAGTTGTGTGAATAAGAAAATAATTGGATATGTGAATGAATAAAAATTTCCAAATGTGGATAAACAGGGTATGGATAACCCATGATGTTGTGAACATGAATGGTATTGATACTAGAGTTTAAGTGAGACCCAGATACTGGCAAAGTGATGAAAGTGATTAATGAAATTTGAGAAGTGGCCAATATGGGCTCTCATTCTCGGTAAATTGTTTAAGACGGGTAGGAGGTAAGCTAGCTCTAGGTGGTATTATTATTCAAGGATATGCACTAGAAGGAGATGTGATGAAAATTGGGTAAACGTAAGTGGGGCACCTCTATATAGTCTGACGGAGGACTCCCAAACTATAGACCCAGTTTGACGGTGGACTCCGGGACTGTGGTTGTAGTGCCCCGGATCCCACTACCAAAAATCCGTGACACAAACAAGAATTTTTTCCTTCGAATGCATCTCAATACAATAATAACACAAAAATTTTAAAACTTTTTATTGTCAAATGAAGTCATTACATCATTAATTACAATCATTATCTGTTCTTGAACAATGAATACGTACTATTTGTAACAGCTACCGTCTTCCACCTAGAGCGGGAGTCAGCTGCTCTCTACTGGATCTCCATCAAGTGGTCATGCTACCTTCCTGAGATGCGCCCTGTAGCTCAAATCTTCTGTTGCGCTACTCTGATATCCCTGCACCTGCTCGAATGGTAGGTAGGTATATTGTCACTCCATTTGGATGCTCTGCTTGTCTTGAGTCCTCCGTACTCGCGACCCGGTATCCAGCACCTAATTGAGTGGGCACGTCAGTACATATACTGACGCAATGCTGATAAGAAAACAGCGATCTCCAACTAGCAGTCACAATTAGTCTTTGAATGAAAACAGAAACGTGCATTCTCATTTCCTAGTATCAGTGTATGTCATGACCTGAAGTCTAATGCATGGTACACAATGTACAGAAAACAGATACACTTAGTCTAATGTCAGCAAGACTTTGGATACGCATGCATCTCATACTACATACGCTCCAAATCAAGCCATCTTCTCCAGTTCCAGGGTTTTGAACCCTCGCCATGCAATGCATTCTACTATTGTACACTTCCTATTCCCGATAAGTACACATGATTGAGGAGGTTATAAAATTTCGGGGTATTCCCATTTGTCACTAATAACCGTGGCAGCAGACCTCTCTCAAAAGTCGTGACGAACTTACAGATATACCGTAGCATACCCATTGCGCCGAAGATCCATGAGACCACAGCCCCTATGCTCCGTTCGTGTTCACCAACTTAGAACAAGGGAACATCCCGTTCTTATCAAGGCACCTCAGGAATTAACAGAGCGAGATAGGCTCTCGTGTTCTTAACCATTGAAAAGACATAGTCTGTATCCCTTTGACAGAAAGAGATAACCCTGGTTATCACCGGCTACTGCTGGCCCTTAGAGCAAATCATATTATAGGGAATCACTCCTAATACCAACTTGGTCTCTAAGCTAAAAGCAAAGAGAACTTATTTAAATAACAGTTTACTGAAAAAATACGTTTGTCACCCAAAATCATGCACGAAGTTTTTTCAAATAATTGATCCCTGACTGGTCTGTCAAAATAATAATCCGGCGAGTTGATACTCATCGGCTGCCAAACTCCTATTCGTCCTTAACCAAATCTTTGGCCCGTGACCCTCAGCGAGTGGTACAATGGCGCCCAAGGAATGCCTTTTACCGACAATTACTTACAAACATGACACCCAACTATTGACAGACCAAGTCTATCAAACACAAGTAAACATACTCAAAACATGATAAAATCAATATCTTAAGAACAATGCTACAGGTTCATAAATCCATAACTTGGAGTAAAGAAAAATAAACAGTCCACTTAATGGCCTAGATCTGCCTGATATTAGAAAAATCATAACTTCTAATCCATGTACTGGAATTGCATGAATTGATAACTTTTGGGAAGCTAAGAATGCCCACTTCATTTCTCTAGTTGATCATTTTATCAGATTCCAATCACACAGTTCCAGAAATTCACAAGTTTTACTATTATGTCAAAACAAAATTTATTCAATTCTATATCGACTTTAAATGTAACTCCTGAACTTAGAAAACTTATAACTTCCAAAATACAATTCAGAATTGCACGATCTAACCCATTCTGGAAAGCTAAGACTCTACACTACAAGTCTCTAGTTAACCATTTCTTCAAATTCAGTCATCTAGATGCTATAAAAATCAGATATGTTCTCAGTTGTACACTCTTCAATGTAAATGCTGCATCTTGTTATTAACATAAAAATTTGCTTTCTTATCGGAATTACTCGATCTTTGATTCTATAGAAAGCTGGGAGTGTCTAATACAACTTCCTAGTTGATCACATCCTCTGATTCATACATTAAAGCACTCTAAAACTCCAATTTCTATCAGTGTACATACAGGGAAATGAGTTCCTCTACAAAAACCAAGTCCTTTTATTAGGACTGGTTCTGCCCCAACTTAGAAAAATCATAACTTTTGCTATAAAACTGGAATTGCATGATTCAAAATGTTTTTGAAAGCTACGACTCTCTACTACAAATCTCTAGTTAATCATTCCTTCAGATTCTAAACGTACATTTCTAGAATTTCATAAATTCACAGCCCAACTAACTTAGAGCTGAAACTAAACATAATCCAATCAAAATTCAATATCAATTCAACCATAAGTCCAATACACGCAGAGAGTTATGGCTTTTTAAACTCAACATAAAATTTCCTTCTATGTTCAGACAGGGTGTCTATCTTTTTTTACAAACTATTTTTAAAACTCCATTAAATGTTATTTAACAATTTTGAAATTTTAGAACCATGATCTAGACTCATACCACATACTACAGTAAAAATTTCATTGCAATATTATGCACCAATAAGTAGTTATGAATTAATGAACTTCAATTCCAAAACAGAGCTGAACTAGCTTTTGGTTCTGGACCAGTGCCAATCCATGTTTTTTTGAAGTATCAAACAAACTCAGAAAAATGTGAAATTTGAAACGAAGGTTTTTAACACATTCAAGAACCTCTAGTAAAAATTTGAGCTTAATACACCCTACCAATTTTCAGATATAATATTTGGAAGAGCACCCAAACTTCACAAACACTGAAGTTTCTTTACTATTCACTGCTCCGAAAAGAAAAAAAAATTGAGCTGCCAAACAAACCCAGAAAAAATATTAAAAAATTAGAGGATGCTTTAAACTCATCCTAGAACATTCCAAAAAAATTTCATGATCAAATTCTAAACCATTTGCAAAGTAGAATTCCTAATTCACCATATCACATACACAAAAAAATTAACTAGATTAGAGTTTGAGAACACCCACCTTCAAAATTGAGACAAAGCCTAGTCTTCAACTCTCCTTCTCCTTCACCAAGCTAACTTCCATTTGATTTAAAATCTACAACCAAAGAGTAAATGCTTGTTGGCTAAAACACTCCTCCTTCTCACTCTTTTATTATTATTATTATTATTATTATTATTATTATTATTATTATTATTATTGAATTAAAGAAATATGAAGAAGGAAATGGAGAAATGGTGAACTAGTTGGGGTTTTATAGCAAATGGAAGTGGGGTGCTAGGGTTTGGCCGGATTTGGAGCTTGGAGGGTGGGGATGTGGTGGTGAGGTGGTGATTGGAATGGAGGGTTGAGATGGTTTCCAACACACCATGGCCTAGAACCTTCTTGATTCATCTCAATCTTCCAAGAAGAAATAACACATTGTTAATTATTGACCCTTGGATTATCATCAATCACATCCTACACAAATCATAAGGTAGGGTTCCTAACCCTAGGTTAGGCAACCCCAACCCTAACCCTAATGCAAAAGAAAATAGGAAATGTTACTTCGATCGTATATTCAAACAATTCAATCAATTTCATATATACATATAGTTCATTAAATAGACAATATATGTATCTAGAAAGTATATTTTATTCAGACATATTCATATCAAAACAATTATAGATTGTATATTATATATGATCCAATATAAGTTAATCAATTGTATATATAGATGTCTATCTATATACTTACAAATAAGATAATTTGAATTTATAAAAATATATGTTTATAAAATTATTATTTTCCCGAAGATTGTCTTGTTAAACAATCGGGGCAAAACCATAATTTAATTAAGAAGATATCCCGAGCCTTTCTCATCGGTTCAGAATGACTAATATATCTGAAATTTCTTTAATTAAAACTAATAATATTTAGAAAAATATATAATCGCCTGCAATTCTCAACTGTGCACGGATTATAATGCAAAATAGTTATGTGCTATTTCGCGGGGTGTTACAGTTGTTGCTTGCGCAGTGAGACGAGCCTTAAGTAAATCCAGGGACTACAATTGATCAGACGGTGGATTCCGGAATCATGAATAGTCAGACGGATGGGAGACAGATCTCCGATATATGTATATACCGGGGCTAGAAGAGCACTTGCGGGATGTTCGCACGACGAGGATTCTGTATAGTTTGACGGTGGACTCCGGGACTGAAATCCGTACTCGTGGAATATCTAAACCTTGCTTTTTTTTACTGTAGTAGAATTTTCTTAATGAGGAGTACGATAAGGGCTTGCCCTCGGACCTATATAGTATAGGATGCATAGAATCCGAACAAGTATGCATTAGTGTCATCGTAGTGTAAATATCTGCAGTAGGCATTAAATCATATCATACACTGACACGACTAGGATAGTCACTTTTCCTGTTTGCTAAATTAAAGAATCGCTGTATTATAGCATTGCGTCAGTTGTATGCTACTGACGTGCCCACAGCTTTCTAGTTGCAGGATTGGACTTGGCATGGACTTAAAATCACTATGATGAGTTGTTACAAGATTGAAGAGTTCTCATTATCGTAGATTATATTGTATTCATTTATTTTCCGCTGGGATATTGTAAAGAACATGTTGTAAATAGAAAGTTTTAAATTCCTTATAAATTTGTATGAATTTAAAGTTAAAGATCATGTATTTGCTATGAATTACCCGTGTTTGGAATTCGGGGCGTTACAGAGTGGTATCAGAGCCAGGTTCAATAAATAGTACAAAATTATATGGAAAACACAATTAGGGTGGACATTAGAGTGTGAGTGTCAGTTTAGAGTCATGAATGATGAAGTTATTAAACTTGCATTCATGATACTCTCTTCGTATACATTGATGTGAGATTGTATGCGAGCATGATTTTCCTTGGTATCACGAGTGGTAAGGTTGGTTTGAACCTACATTCAAGATACCTTATACGTAAACTAAGCTTTTCTCTTTTATTTTCTTCGTGTATTTTCCTCATAGTACTTAACATTTAATATTTTTCAAATAAATATTTTCTTTTACTATTAATTCGCTTTGATATTTATTATTTTATCTACAACCCTTGGTCGTAATCTTTTAAGTATGACTTCCTCGTTTTCGTTCTTGATGTTTTATCCTCCTTATATTTATGCGCTTTTACGTTACTTATTTATTTTTGTTATTATTTTTACGTATTCTATTAAGTTTTGAATTACTACTTATTAATTTATTATTAAGAGTATCATTTTTCTTTGTTATTATTTCTATTAGATTTTGATTTTTGATTTTTTTATGTTTACATTCACTTTACAACTACTTTAATTTCGCGATACTATATTTTTCCATTATTTTAGAGCATCCACAGTTGCTAAAAAATGGCTAAATGCATATTATACATATAGCAAAGCAAGTTTGATGCAGTGATAAAAATGCTATAATATATCAAACAAAAATAAAATATCATCGGATGGATCTTCACGATCCGTTCCACGATTTTTTTTTTAAAAAAATCGCGGTTTTTTTAATAAATATAAAGAAAACTTTAGCAAAAAAAAAATAAAATTAGGCAGGTCGTTTTCACCCCTAATTAACCCCTAAATTAACCTACTAATTAATATTAACCCTTAATTAACCAAAAATTTAATTATTTAAGTATTTTTAAGTATAATTTAAATAAAGGAAAAAAGAACAAGTGCCGTCCCAGGAAAAAATGAAAAAAATATATATTTTTAGCAGGGACAGAACTTGAAGTTTCGTCCCAAAAAAAAAAAAAAAAAAGAAAAAAAAAGAGGGACGGAAGAAGATCCGTCCTAATATTCTCATATCCGCTCTCATATATAGCAATCTACTGTAACGAAATCGTCAAAATATGCATAAATAGCAAACGACTACAGCAGTTCATTTGCTAAAATATGCATAAAATGAATAAATAGCAAACGACTGCAGATGCTCTTATGTCTTATTTATTTCATGATTGTAATATTTTTACTTATTTAAATGCAATATACCTCTGATGATGGTAGAAATCGCAGCAAATCTTTGCAGTATGATTCCTGCACAAATCTCAAAGCTTCTACAGGAAGATTAATCATAACGGGCCTCCTTAATAGGTCCGGGCTTTCTTCTAGATATGAGCTTCTTTCAAGCCCATACAAAGTGACAGACTAGGCCCACTAGGACAGACACCCAACCCACGAAGGCTAGGAGTCAAATCTCTTATCCCCTAACAAGAGAACTTATCTCTTGAGGAGGAGAGACATAAAGGAGATAAGGAATTCAGATCGATCCAACGGACATAGATCAATCTCTTGATATGTCTCTCAGGCCTATAAATACTCCTCCCCCTCTACAGTTAGAAGGTAATCAACAATTCGTCAGTTTCTCTCTCATACTCTCTTTCTCTTTCTGGCTCTGACTTGAGTGTCGGAGGGTCTGTCGCCGGGGCCACTCCCGGGTGTTTCAGGCTTTTTGCAGGTCCATCTGTCGCATCAGCAACCGTCGGATTCAGATCATAATGGTCAATCAACAATCCAGATTCAATCTCAGGAGCTCTAACCGCATTTCATGGCCAAGGTCAAAGGTCAGACTTTAGTAGCTTCCATCAATTATTAACTCACTATCTGTTTGCTCCCACACTAAAATAAGTAGCAACAAATTGGCATCGTCTGTGGGAAATTACACAAGTCATACTTGCCGCCATGCCATCAAGACTAAGAGGCAGAGGCACGACCTCAAGCCGTCGCACCAACTCTCTTCGCCAACCAGCTCCTCCTATGGAAGATCTGATTCCTCCTCAACAGTCACCCGTGCAGCCTAGTCACGCTCCTTTCAATAGAGAGGCGCCGGGGGGCTCCCGACAAAATCATCATGAACAACATCCTCAGCACTACCGCATCTCAGTTCATAATGCTTCAACTGATTCAATGGCCTCGCGAGGCCCCCGGGGGTCTAGAGATCTCTGCCAGATCATCAGTGCCAGGAAACAAGGAACCGATCTACGAATCCAATTAGACGAGAGGCGCCCCCGATCTGAGGCCTCCCGCTCAGGAATCAAGCAATCAGAGAACCAATTTTCCTAGATAGAGATCAAGGCAATCATCCTTTCACAGGGGGCGCACCATAATGAAAAGCCCGACTCGTGATAGTCGAAAGCTTCTTATGCAGAACAAAGGAAGAAATGCCCCAGTCACTAGGGCCGAATTGGATAAGTTCAAGCTCAACATTATCCATGCTATCCAAGGAAGTCAAGATCTGGGCCAGCCCCCTAACGAAGGATCCTCCGACTCAACTGGATCTCAGAAGAAGGACGACCAAGTCCTTCGCCGTATCCAAGGGGTAGAGAATCGTCTAGAACAGATGAAGAATGAGACAAAACTGCTCCAGCAGGGCCTACCGCCCTAATCAACCTTCCTTCAGCAAAACCATTCTCGATGCACCCGTTCCAAGGGACTTCAAAATGACTTAATTCGAATCCTACAATGGAGAATCAGACCCGACCGACCATATCGAGAGCTTCAAAACACTCATGACAGTCTATAACGCCACCGATAAGCTCATGTGTCGAACATTTCCTGTAATACTGAAAGGATCGGTAAGGGAATGGTATTTGCGCCTGACTCCAGAGTCAATATTCTCCTTCGATCAGCTCGAGGATCTCTTCTTTGCGCACTTCGTTACTAGCCGCAAGGCTGAAAAAGTAAGTGCTTCCCTATTGGAACTGAAAGAAAGAGATGGAACTGCTGAGAGACTTTGTCAAACGCTTTACAACTGAAGCAAGGTCAATTTCCTCCTTGAACACTTCAGTGGCAGCTACAGCTTTCCACCACAACATCACTAACAAAGACCTGAAAACCTCCCTTGCCAAAAACCCACCCAAAAGTTTCACTGAGCTCCTAGAAAGGAGTGACAAATATATCAGGGTCGAGGAAACTCTCTCTCCTCAAGGCAAAAATGATTCATCTTTCAGGAACAAACAGAAGAATACAAGCGAGGAAGAACTCAGGAAGTTTCAAAAAAAAAAGGGTGTAAGTCAATGTCGTCCAACTCTAGCGCCATGCTTCGACAAGTTCACTCCTCTTAATGCAAGCGTATCAGCCATTCTCATGGAAGTTGAGAAAGACGGAATAATCTGCCCTCCCCCCAAGATGTCAACGTCTAGCAGGAGAAGAGACAAAAATAAGTGGTGCGTTGGCATGCTCGCTTCCCAAAATACGGGAATACGAGTCCGTGACGAAGGCTCAGCGAATGATTTTAACATCATCCATAAGCTGTACCAGTCTTAACTCAACAACACGAAAGGAAATTGTCACGCCCCGCTTTCCGTTATACGAGAATACGAGCACGTGACTGAGGCCCAGCGAATGATGCGAATACACCATTCATAAGCTGTACAGGTAACTCAACAACAGAACAATAACAACCACGCAAGCATATATAATCACTGACATGATAATAATAAACTATGAAACATTTCATAACCAACAACTGGAAAGAAACATATTTACGGGTCAAACACGCCCGGAATACAATAAAGAGTAGCATGAATAAAACATGAACTAAAGTAACATGATAATTAACAAGACTAAAACACTTGATTAGCAACACCTTTGGGTAACTCTCCTTCCAGGCCTGCAAGTACATTATCACAAAACAAGAAACAAGAAGATGCTCGTTAATGCAAGTCACGGGCCGCAAGTAGTACAAGCTAAGGGGACAAGAAAAAAAACGAAACAAGAAGCAGGAAAAAGAGCATAGAATCAAGAATCATGTAATAGGTGAAATATAATATGTAAACCGGATCATGAACAAGACATCATGAAACAAGTGGCATGTAAACAAGTAAGCATGTAAACAAGTCAACAGGAACATGTACATGTAATTGGATCATGCAAGTGCACGTGTTAATCTCAAGTCTTTTATTAACCTAACTAGTGCAGCAAACATGCATCCCATACCACATGTTTGATACACCCAATCAAGTGAACATTTAGACTTAGTGGTGGATTCTATAGGTCACGTACTCGGGAAAACATGTAAATTATATCTTGTATCGAGATACATGCAATGTGGAACATGTAGAGTGTGAACTTGTAATGTGAACATGTAAACTTGTAATTTGCAAACTTGCAACTTGTAACTTGCAACTTGCATCGGAAAACCACGAGCTCCCGTCCGAGTATGCTCTTCTATATTGCCCACTACTAAATCTTTTCTCTTATACCCTGGCTTGTTATTTTTATTATAATCAAACATGATCATGATGCAGCGAGAACGATATCAAGATATTATCCAGGAATATCAAGAAATTATGCATGGAACATGTACTAACTCATGAGATTCAAAAAAACACAGTTTTAATGTCATTTACTGGGTCGAATTTCTATTACAAGTCTAGGTCAAGAGCATTTCAGTGTTTATAAAATAATGTTGTAACTACGATGTGATCAATGGCATATGCGAAATTTAATCAAGAATAAAAAGATATCATAACAGCATTCAAACTACTATCACAGGAAAAACATTCATGCACATAATCATGTATAATCCTAAGAGTACATATGTGTGTATCATTCGTGTTCATGTAATGCATATGATAACAAAGTATTCGTGGTCATGTAGGAATACGGGATCGACGGATTATGTATAGAAACAAATTTCAATTTGATCGATGAATATGAATTAGAATTTGTAATGGATAGACAACGAATTTACTTGCGGTATTTTTCAAAGGAAGCTTGTACGAGAACAAACGAATTGTACAAGAGGCTACTTGCCTTATTAGACAATTCCGATGTGAAAAAGAGAATAACGGGATCAGAATCCCGGATAATGAAGCACGAACACGGGAATACGAAAACACGTGTGAGCTACGTGCAAACAGCAAAAGCAAACAAAGCACACCGGATCAACCCAAATCCAAACATCAAAACACCAAGCTCAGATCGGATCCCCTTCACAACACCAAACACCAATTTACGATCAGATCTCCCCACACAAACACCAAACACCAACAAAACACACCCTGTTCTTCTCCTTCTTCCCAAATGCGACAGATAGAGAGAGAGGCAGCCGGAGAGTGGGCCTGCGACTGCACCGATGGGGACTGGCGACGCTGGCATCGAGGCGAGGGCGGCTGATCACTGGCGGTCTCGAAGCGACACGGCACGAGAACTCCGGGCTCGAGCAAAACTCGATGCTCTATTTCGCACCGAAAATAGAGGAGGCGAACGGCGGGGGTTCGGGATGTTGACGATGACGACGACGAGGGGATGAAGGAACAACAGCGGCTGCGTGGGACAGCAGAGAGGCGAAGACGGCGAGGTGGCGACATGGTTAGGTTCGAGCGGAGTGCAACAATGGCGACGGGCTTGAGGGTGGTTCGAGCGGTACTGACTCTAGGCGATGGTGGGAGGAGGGCGACGGAGGTGACTAAAGCGGCATCGACTGGAGGTTGACGAGGATGACAGGGCTGGGAGCGAAGCAGGGCGGTGGCTCGAGGTGCGGGGAAGACGACGGAGTTGAGGAGAAGCGAGGGGTTGCAAATTCGTGATGACGAGCGGAGGGTGGTGCAACTTGAGCGGCGAGGTGAGGGGTTCGACTCGAGAAAGGAGGAGGATGTGGAGGCTCGACAGAGTGGGGCGGCAGCAGGAGCATCGACTGACGGCAGAGTTGGGAAGCAATGGCGCTGGTCGACGGGGGAAGGAAGCTTGCGGCTCAGAGGAGAGCGGCACTGGGGGGACGACGGGTGGATGTGGGCGATGTAAGGAGGAAGACGAGGGGGATTGGGTTTCTCTGTTTCTGTTTTGGGAGACAGAGGAGGGGGAGAGAGATCGGGAGGGGGTTTATATAAAATATAATATTAGTAGTGGGTAGTTGCAGATAGTGGGGGGAGTAGGTACGGGAATGTGTAATGTGGGGGAACGTGAAGAGATTTGTATACAGGTAAGTATATAGAATTGACTCTGTACAAATACATATGGGTAGTAGGTTTAGATTTGGGCTTGTTTTATGTGCTCAAAACATTTTAATAAATTAGTTATAATATTGGGCTAAACTTTGGGCTCAGGTTAGATATTAATAAATAATAAAATCAAAATATAAAGTTGGGCTTATAATAAATAGTTAAACAAGTTGGGCTTATATTAAAACAATTGAATAATTGAATATTGGGCTTCATAAAAGTAGTTTTAATAATAATATTAATATTAGATTTGGACTAGGCTTCAAGCAATAATTGAATGAAAATGACATATATAATTATAGAATATAACAAGTAATCAAATAAATAAATTGGTTTAAATAATTAAAATAAAAGACTCAATATTTGGGTATCATATCAAAAATCATAGAATGAAATACAATTCAGGTTGAAAATCGATAATTATTTGAGAAGAATTAGTTACAAGATACTAAGAATTTGAAATACGAAAAAATACATGGAAAATACGTATTAACAGGAACAGGGATTACAGAAATAATCACAGCCACGCAGAAAAACATAACCACATAAACAAGATACAAAGATAAAACATGCAGTAGTCCAACATAATAACCAACAACTGGAAATAAGCAACAATTACGGGTCAACAAAGCCCGGGATACAAAGTTCAACAAAGTAACAATGTGACATGAAAATAACATGGAAGAAACAATTTATTTCAGAGCAGCTCCTGCTCCAATCCTTGAAAAGCAAAGAGTAAAGGAACAAGGTACATCAAGGAATATGAAGCAAGAACAAAATCCAAAAATAATAACAGGGACAAATGAAAAGTCTAGATTTAAAAATGCAACTTTTAGTAACAATAATCGATAAACAATTTCAATGTCAATAATCATGATTCAATGATGCAAGTGTCAATCTAGTCTATTAGTATTTAGCCTAACTAATGCACGTACTACTGCGTCCCATACCACAGGTTCGGTGCATGCAAAATAGTGTACGTTTTAGACATAGTGGTGGGATCTACAGAGCGTGTACTCGGCATCAATAAAAATAATTTACAATCAATAATCAAAAATCAATAATTCACAATGGATACTCCTTCCATAACAATACAATATAACGATAAGGCCTTACCGAGTACAATTTCTGACATTATCCCTACTAAGTCAACCCTTATTACCCCGTCTTGTTAATATTTTATTAAATCATTCATGATCATGCAATGTGTATATGAGTGTCAAGGAGATGATAAGGATGCAACAAAATGATGTGATGCATGATAATATACACGTAATTGTGAATATGAAAAGTGAAGACATAGTAGTACTAAAACAACAATAATTTACAAACTATAGTTCGGAATTCGATTCCGTCAAAAGTGTTGTAAACTAAACATATGGAGTTACAATTCATATTCAGTAAGTTTCAATTGATTCTGACTATAACTAGGTCGATTAACCTAATCTTTACAGCTTAAGGGTTCTAGCAGCAGCTTATAGTCAAAACTCTATGGGTGAAAACAAAGTGTAAAATCAATACAAAAATAAACAAAAATTAGGAATGGATACTAAGCATGTCTACTAAGTTTTTGGAGAGTTCCATGTCATTACACTACTATTATCATGGTGTTTCAACTGAAAGTTGTGTCAATGTTTCACTAAATTGCAATTATGGAAATACAGACTAGTAGTGACTAAAACTGTAGTATCTTACAGCTTACAGATCGGAATCTAGATCCGTAAGATTTTCTGGAAACTAGATTCATTAAGCTACATTTCCTTTTTATAGTCTTGGTTGGTTCTTATTGTAACAGGTTCGAAACCTCAGTGCAAAACAGGGCAAGCAGCAAGAAATAATAAAAAGTCATCATATATGTTCATCAAAATGAACAATCTACTTATTCTTGAATCATGGAATGCATTAACATTAATGTACAGCAATTAGGATGGATTTTTACAGTGTACAAAGCCAAGTTATCATGTCATGATTCAAGACTCAATAACACAATCGTTCAACATGCATTCAATCACTATGTTTTTCAATATACAAGTTTCTAATAAATTTATTCATGTCGTGTGTGCATGCAAGCTTCGGTTTGAATCAATGGTTGTTGGTACGAAGTCAAGGATACTTCGGGTTAGCTCGCGATACCCTCGATATCCCCATTGGAAGGTACACAATGCAATATTACGATAATCAAAAGAGAACTACTGAGATCAATAATCTTGAACTAGAAAAATCAAACGAGTTCAAGTGGACTTGCCTTTAGATGATGATTAAATCCGAATGTGCGAAGAATAACGGGATCGGAATCCCGGCGTGTCACGCCCCGCTTCCCAAAAGGAATAAGGAATACGAGTACGTGATAAAGCCCAGCGAATGATTTTCAACATTCATAAGCTGTAGGATCGACTCAGGATCATAACAAGAAATATAGCAAAATATACTCAACCACACATGCATGAATAATTTATTAATCAACAGAAAACAATTGAAACAAAATATAAATATCCCAAATAATTTTTAGATCTTCATTAAAAGATAAAACTTCAGGACTACAAATCCGTTACAAGTTTTAAGTAGAAACAAATTTAATAAACTCAAATACAAAGTAATTAAAGCAAGTTTTTCCGAAGTGAAGCCTAAAATATTTGCTCACCAACTCCAGTAGGCAACTCGTCTCCAAAGTCTGTATTATCATGCAGAAGAAAATGGAGAAACAAAGACAAACGCCCTTAGTGCAAATAAGGGCCGCAAGTAGTACAAGCAAGGGTATGAAAATGAAGGCAAGAAAATATCAAAAAAGGTTTGGAATCAAGAATGTACACATGATATGATAAGGATGCAACTAATAGTGAAGTTCAAGAGACTAGCTAGCAAGTGAAACAAATCAAATCACAGGATCGGGTAACAAATGCAAGTGGCAGGAACAAGTAACGAGTGGGCATGTAACATGTATCAAGTATCAAGTAACAAGTCTCAAGTAACAAATAACATGTAACATGTAACAAGTAGCAGGAACGGGTAACCAGAATGTGCGAGTGAATATGTTATACTTAAGTTTCATGTTTAATTCTATCTAGGTAGCACTTCATGTGTCCCATCTATTTACCACATGATTACTACTTACAAACAGTTACGTTTAGGCCTAGTGGTGGATTTTATAGGGCAATGTACTCAGGTCATGTAGGAAATACGAGCAGGTGGTCAAACCATGGGCACTAGAGCTGGCCCCCACAGGCATTAGAGGTGGCCCCCGTCAATCCCTGACGTGGCACTTAGTACTACGTGGCACTTACTTCCATTTAATTGTAAACACTTATCATGTAATCATATAATGGGCACTAGAGGTAACCCCCGAAGGCACTAGAGGTAGCCCCCGTCAACCCCTGACGTGTCAGTTAGTTCCATTTAACTCAAAATCATGGGAAACACGGGCCCCCTTTCGAGTATACTTATCTATATTGTCCACTACTATGGTCTTTCCCTTAACCCCGGCTTGTTATTTATTATTATTATCAACCAAGCATGAAAGTGTGCGAAACAGGGCGAGTAAACATGATCAGGAACGTGGAACAAGTTTAAGATAATTAGAAGGTATATTTGATGGTCAAAACAAATTAAAATTATCAAGAACTACGAGAATTCCAATTCTGGACAACATGACGTTGCTGCACCAAAACTGCGATTCCCGTTGTTACAGGAATGCAAATCTGGATCTGTTAGAAAATATAGAAACTAGAATCTCTATTGAATCTAACTCATTTAAACAAGATACATAAAAGTTGTAGCATCAGGTGTCAAAATAGCAAACTACACAAGATTTGTGTCCAGCCAAAACTTGTACAATTATGTTTATACATATGAAACAGTTCTAAAACTTTATTAATTAATTCCAGGAATATTAGTGAATGTTCTCTAGTGTGTCTAGTATCAGCATGTAAAATTTCAAGTCATTATCTTACAGAGAGCATGGTTAAATTAATTGTAAATCAGAGTGATGCAGCAGTTTTTAGAATCTAGAATTCTACGACACAACAGTGGTAAAACTATGATAACTCACAAATCATAAATCGGAATTCAATTCCGTCAAAAGGGAAATAAACTAGACATCTGGGGATAAATTTCATGTTTAGGACTCAAGTCCATATTCTGATGTTATCGGGGTTGAAACAGCAAGCAAAGACAGGAATAGCAGCATATGTGAATTTCTTTTATATCAAAGTGCAATGATAAATGACTAGTATGAGTCTAAATTAGTGTGTGATACAAATAGGGTGTAATGGATATCAAACCAGCAAGTCACAATTGTTTCTCAACTCAAGAAAGTAAGATCAACCCATACATCATACAACATACATCTACAAGTCAAAGTGGTTCTTAGTTTCATGTGTTCTAATAATCAGGAGATAAAATGGATCCAACTAGTTTTGAAACTAATATGTATCAACGAAAGACTGTGACTCTTATGATCATGGAATTAATGAGTAAAATAAGATCATCAAATGATGAGCCAAGAGGGGAGTCATAACTATGATCTTCTTGCAGTATTTTCAAATAAGAGCTTGTACTAGAAAAATAAATTGTACAACAAAGAACTTGCCTTGATTGGATGAGGGCGTTGATCGACGATCGACATCAGATGGATCAGATCGGCACGGATCTTGATGGCGATCAAGATCAAGACAATCGGACTACTCAGATCAGATTAGATGGTCACGATCTTGATGAGATCGGATGGCCGAGATTTAATTGATCAATCTCTTCCCTCCACTCCTTCTTCGATCAACAGCAGCGACACGGTAAGAACTTTGACCGTGGTGACTGGTGGCGACAACTGTGGGTGGCGCTGCGGCTACAAAATGGCAGCGACGTCGAGGCTCGACTGTGGAGCAGTCGATGGAGGCAACGTGGCGATGGGGTGGCGAGTGCTCTGCTTTCGGAAGAGAAACAGTGTGGGTAATGGCAATGGCGAAGGCTTGGGGATGACGACGACTGGTGGCAGCGTCAAGGGGAGCTCGACGCAGGAAGACGACTGCGGCGACGTTCGAGCGAGGCAGTGACGGGGTTGCTCTGCTTCGATGGGTAAAACAGAGAGAGGGTGGCAAGGGCGGTTGGCTGCAGGCTGGCGACGGCGCGTGCAGCAACTGGGCGAGGAGAGGATGAAGGCGAAGACGGAGATTATGCACGGGGATGCCTGCATTGCTCTGTTTCGGCAGGAGAATAGAGGAGGCGCGACAAGGAGTTGGGTAGCGACGGGTGTGCTCGCGATGGCGGGGCTGAGGGACGAAGACGATGAGGAAATGGCGGGGCGAGGGAGATGGGAGGCTGACAGGCTGGCGGCTGGCAACTGTGGAGCGGTGCAGGTGGCAGGGCATCAGTTGGAAGTGGCGGCACTGGAGTTCGCTGGCATCGTAGGGGAGCACAGCATAGAGGCGGCTGTCGAAGCGAGGTAGGGCAAAGGCTGCCGAGGGGGGTGAACGGGGTGAGGGAGAGAGATGAGCGAGAGTGTTCGGGATTGGGTCGGGTGCAGGAGGATGGGAGGTGAAGAGGTAGGGGGTAGGAGATGAACAGGAGAGGGTAGGGCTGGCGGCGGATATAACAGTAGGGGTAGAGTTTAGGGTGTGGGGTTAATTAGGGTAGGTTTATATAGAATAGGTTATTAGGTTTGAGTTATTGGGTAGATAATCCAATAGTAGAATGGATAATGGGTTTTGGGTTATAAATCAATTAATATGTTTAAATCCAATAGGGGAAACATAATAAGCATCATAAGGGTTTATAAAACATACATATACACATACATTAAGTCAAATAATGAATACATATATAATAGAGTATATTCGGCTTAAAATCAAATAATAATAATAATAATAATAATAATAATAATAATAATAATATTAACAATAAAAATAATGATACTGCAAAATAATAACACTAACAAAAAAAATAATACTGGTAATAGTAATAATAGTGACAATAATAATAATAACAATAGTAGTAATAATATGAATATCAAATAGGATTTGAGATAAACAAGTTTATTAAAATCCAAATAGTAATAAACTAAAATATAAATAATCGATCACTAAATTAAAATACACCGTTATTCGAATTAAGTATAATTTTTGAATAATAAAATGAAATAGAAAATTTCTTAGAAACTAGAATAATATTTTGTTAAAATTCGATCAATCGAAAATGTAATTGATGGAAAAAGAATTTAAAAATGAGAAGAAAGTTATAAAAATTTTAAATACAGAAAATACACGAAAAATATATATATACAAGAACAGAGGTTACAAATCCTACCCACCTTACAACAAAATTTCATCCTCAAAATTTGCTTATGCGGTACATAGGATAAGGCAAAAGTAAACTTGGGGTAACAAAACAGGGAATTAGGGAAACAGAAATGAAATGTGGCAACACCAGAATAAGAAGGAAGACAATAAGAATGAATGATGTCAAATAATGAATTGATGCATGATGGTTGATAGAATGGAAGAAAAGAAGTAAACGGTATCAAAAGAAAAGAAACAACACCAGATAACAATGCAAGATAGGGAGTAGGTAGAACTGGAATCGAAAAGAGAATGGACAGGGAAGAATTGAATCAAATAATGAGTCAACGGATTAGGACGAATGCAAGAAATAGAGAGAAGCAAACAATACAAAGGAGGAGAAGCGACAAGAGAATCCTGGGACCTGTGGGTTATGGGCCCACCACGCTTCCACTACGCTACTCTGATCGGGGAAGACTCTGCCAATAGCATCCATTAGCTCCAGCAATCTGCCTCGTAGCTCACTGTAACACCCCGCAAAATTAGAAATTACAATTTTGCCCCTGGGTGTTACGCACGTATATTTTGTAATGAATTTCACTACATATTTTGGATTCGTACTATTTATACACTTTCCGTATTGATTTCAGTCAACTAAAATATAATGTTTCAATCCCTGGAATTTACGTGCTTTTTACGTGTTTTGATGCATGTGCTTCCACCACTACGTATAATATTTTCTATAGGTTTAAATTATTTATTTTTATGTATTTAAATCTATTTTATAAAACGAAAATTTATTTTTCCCTTGTTTTTGATTAAAATGCATTTTTCGAATTTCTGCACGTATAATGCACGTGCTTTCTACGCGCAGTAATTTCATCATGAAATACATAAAAAATTAGTAAATATATTTTTCTTATATTGTTTTCGATCATATTTAATAATTTTTCATTGATAAAGTCGATTTTCGCATTTTCATGTTTTACGTGCGATGCACATGTTTTCGGTAAACGCATTTGTTTTTCAAAATAAATTTCGGAGCGTGTATAACACACGTGATTTTCAAATAATATAAATAGTAGTATATGTATATATATTAGTAGTGTATACATATGTATAAGTTAATGGCTTTTGATATAAAAACCAATAGTGTACACAAATGAATTAATGAATAGTGTGTGTTGTGTTTGGGGCCCACGGTGGAGAAGAAGCAGCAAATGGGTTGCATTATGATGGGTATGTATGTTTACATTTTAGATTGGTGAAATGGATATAAAGTGAATGGGTATGAGAATAGTGGGCTATTATGTATGGCTTGAAAACATAAAGTGTTTGGTAATTGGTTGGAGGCCCACTTGGTGTGAAAACAACACATTGAGTCCGGTTCCTCATGTGTATGCTGTGTAGGCCGGTTGTACAAAGTAAGGGAGAGGAAGAGGTAAGGGGTTATGGGAGTTGGGTTTTTGAAGAGGTGGGAAGGTAAAAAGATGGGAGTTTTAGGAGTTAAAAATATGAAGAGTTAGCAAATTAATTTTAGTAATTTATTAGGTGATTTATTAGGGGTGAAATTTTGCAAAATACACCTTCCCAAAATCCTATAAATAGCACCCTACCACTTTTCATTTCACAAACAAAAATTAGAATTAAAGCAAGAGAAAGAAAGAAAAGAAAAGAGAAGCAAGAGAGAAAGAAAAGAGTGTAAGAAAAAGAAAGAGAGTAAGAAAGTTAGTGTGCTTGGAGGTCCTTTTGCTTGGAGGAATTGCTAGAGGAAGCCATTGCTAAGGAAAGGGAGCTTGCTAGGAGTTGTCTTGGAGCTAGAAGAAGTGTCTCATCTTTCCCTTCAATTGTTCAAACTTCATTGAGGTGGGTGTCTCCTACTTTCTATTTTTTTTTGAATGTGCATGTTAATAGAAATGAATGAGTAATATAGAATTTGATTTGATAAAATAGGACAAACCTATGCATTGGATGTAATGAAATATTGCTTTATTGAGTAAACAAACCCAACTTATGTTAATTAGTAATGAGAAAGAAATGTTGATTTGTTTTGTCATGAATTAGTATGCATGAATGAAGATATAATTGATTGTATGAAAAATGTTGGGAATACATTCTTTTGCAAAAATATTTTTTTGTAAAGTTAATTGAAAACCATAAACTTGTTTTGATTGTTGCCATGCTAGTTGAAAAGAATAGTGCAATTAAAGGATTAATTCTATGAACCATATTAGAGTGTTTGCAAATTTGTGATTTGTCAAATGTGTGATATGTAGGAGAATTGTTAAAGAATGCTATATTTCGACATATGATTAGAGATATGATGAAAAAGAAAAGAGAAGGAAATAAATTCTTTTTTTATGAAGTATGTTGACATATGTCAAAAATACAATTTTTGTATGAAAGGAATATCTTTGAGACACCCATAATCGATTAAAAAATATATATATGTTTGATTCTTAACACAAATTTTTATTTGTAAGATGTTGGGCATAAACTAGTTTCTTAGAAAAATCATGATTTTAATTTTCGAGTTTGAAAAGAAGTGTAAATTTTGTAAAGAAAGGAAAATCTTTTTTTTTAAGATGAGATATATGCTAAAAATAAGTTTGGACTTGTTGATTACTATTTAAGATTTCCTTTTAGTCCAAAGAGAAGTTTATTCCAATATCCTAAAGGATTGGATTATTGGGTAAACAAGTTTTATTAAAAAGAAACAATTTCAGAAAATTGTGAACAAAAGTATATGAATACAACTTCTAAACAAAAAGCACACTAGGACTTACTGGTTAGTCAATGAGCACCTCTTATAAGAGATCTTGGGTTCAAATCTTGATAGCCATCTTTTTTTTTTTTTGATTTGGTTTTAATAGAATAAGATGTTTTTTTTTAGTATGAATAAATTCCTATTATGGTTATAAGATAAAATAGAAGCTATTAGAGATTGTTATGGAAATTTTATTGTCTATTTTAAGAAAGTAAAAATGAGACTTTAAAAAGGGGGCTTTTGATTAAAACTCAAACTTTCTTCATATAAGATGAAGTAATAAATATTAAAGTTAATCATAACTTTATTGCATATTTTGAGGAAAATGAAATGGGAAATATTAAGATTGTTTTCTTGTATATTTTGAGATATAAAGAGAGATGAAATTGTGAGTATGAAACTTTGTAGTGAACAAAAACAAAGTATTATTTTTGTGAAGTGATTTTTTTAAGAGAATTATACTTTGATTTTGTTTAAGAAATATTTTAAAGGGAATTGAGATATTGTGATAGTTTGAATTGGTTATAAAATTTCATGTGATGAAATTGTGTTCTTAAAAAGGGAATCCTTTTTGCTTATAAAGACTATGAGTGAATAACTAGATTATGAATAGTGTAAAGACTAAGAAATGATTGCTTTATGGATAAGTGCTAATACAAGACATTAATCATTGTGAATAAGTAGAAGATGAAAATTATATAAGTTTAAGACATGATTAAGAAAGGGTGTGAATACCCATGTTTCTTGTACATGAAAGTTTATGATTTAGAGTTAGTACGACCTCGGTACCGGCATTATTGAAAGAAAGGATTTGAGAAATGATTTGGAGATATGGCCGTGGAGCTATCTCGTATTTGTTGATTAAGTCCGGTGGGAGGTAAGACTAATTCTTTGAATGGAAATTATTCATGTCTTGAACTTAAGAAAATTTAGGCACATAAGTGAAGATGTAGTAAACTTAGGGAAACGTAAGTGGGGTGCTCTATATAGTCGGCGGTGGACTCCAAGACTATAGACCCGGTTGGTGGACTGAGGTTGCCCTGTGGGAGACGGATTATTATATTTTAATCCGGGACTATGAGGACGGGTCAGCGGTGGACTCCGGGATCTTGAGTAGTCGGACGGATGGATTTTTGTGTTTGCCGTCTCCAATGTATATATATATATACTGGGCTAGAGGGTCACATACGGGACGGTTCGTATGATGTGGAATCTGTTATAACAGCTGGCGGTGGACTCCAAGGCTGGGATTCACATTCGTGGAATAGTCTGAACTTTGTTTTCCTACCGGGTAGTTTTCATGGTGAGGGATCGAGCCCTTTATGGTGGAGTACGTAGGCGCTTGCCCTCGGACCTATGTAGTATGGGATGCATAGAATCCAAACAAGTGTGCATTAGTGTCATCCTAGTATAGAACTGTGTGCATTAGGCATTAAGGCATGACATACACTTATGTTTAGAATAATCACTTTGACACTTTAATTGTTCATTCAATCTTTTTGTGATTTGTTAAAGTATGAGATCGTTATACTATTCCCGGCATAGAGAGGATAGCCGTGTATAACATTTCGTCAGTTGTAAGTAACTGATGTGCCCACAGATTGACATGCAGGTAATGGACTATTCTTGAAGGAGAAAGGATAATATGATGCAATCGATGGCTCAATTTATAAAGTTGTATAAGTTATATTTTTGTTTTCAAATGTTGTAATCTTTGTTTCTTCCGCTGTGTAAAAAAACCAAGTGTAAAGGAACTCTGATGTATTGTGAATAAAAAGTTTTAAATTCCTTGTAAAATTGTACGAAGTGAAGTAAAGATCCTGTGAAATCTTGAATTTATCCTTATTTGAAATTCGGGGTGTTACACTCACCATATCCTTGACACGTCCAAACGACATCCCTCTAGCATGAAGTTCGAAATCCTGGCAACTTCAGATCCCGAACACTTCCTGAGATCCTGGGGCTCTGAGTGCACATCTTGGAGCAACAGGCGATACTTCCTATCCTGGCGATGATCCAAGCTGCAGACAAGTCGTAGTAGATCCAGCGATGCCGGCCGACGAACCGAGCAAGAATAACATAATGGCAGCACCGAAAATTGAGGAGGACAAGATAGGGAAGCAACAACTAGTATGATACACAATATGAATCAACAAATGAAGATGAATGTAAGGCACGGAAAGCAATAAACTACACACGAGCCTGAAATAAGAAGGAATCAACGAGGCAAGCAGAAGATAAGAGATTGCTTGCACCGGAATCAAAAGAACATGGGTACGGAAAGAATAAATTATACCCAATATGGAATCAACAAATCATGACGACTGTAAGAGATGGAAGGAAACAGGGAATCAAAGAATTAAATATGAAGGGTTCAAAATGAATGGGATAAGACTAGTATCTAGATCAAGTTGATTATCAAATTGTAAATGTGATTGCATGGCCTGTTTAATGTTGAGTTAATCCTGACTGAGTCAAACATGTCTAATGTATTAGTCAAACTAACACATTAGCCAAACCTGAGCTCTGATACCACTAAAAACCTGTCACGCCCTGCTTCCCAAAAGGAATACAGAATACGAGTACATGACAAAGCCCAACGAATGACTTTCATCATTCATAAGCAGCAGGATCGATTTAGCATCATAACAAGAAATGTATACTCAACCACACATGCATGAATAATTTATTAATCAACATATTACAATTGAAACAAAATATAAATATCTCAAATAATTTTCAGATCTGGATCAAAAATAAAACATCGGGAATACAAGCCTGTTACAAGTTTTAATTAGCAACAAATTTAATAAACTCAAATACAAAGTATTTAAAGCAAGTTTTCCCAAGTGAAGCCTAGAACGTTTGCTCACCAACTCCAGCAGGCAACTCGTCTCCAAAGTTTGCATTATCATGGAGAAGAAAATGGAGAAACAAAGACAAACACCCTTTGTGCAAGTTAGGGCCGCAAGTAGTACAAGCAGGGGTATGAAAATAAATGCAAGAAAATATCAAACAAGGTTTGGAATCAAGAATGTACAACATGATTTGACATGGATACAACAAATAGTGAAGTTCAAGAGACTAGCTAGCAAGTGAAACAAATCAAATAACATGATCGGGTAACAAATGCAAGTGGCAGGAACAAGTAACAAGTGGGCATGTAACTTGTATCAAGTATCAAGTAACAAGTCTCAAGTAGCAAATAACATGTAACATGTAACATGTAACAAGTAGCAGGAACAGGTAACCAGAATGTGCAAGTGAACATGTTATACTTAAGTCTGTTATTTAATTCTATCTAGGTAGCACTTCATGCGTCTCATCTATTTACCACATTGTTGCTACTTACAAGCAGTTACATTTAGGCCTAGTGGTGTATTTTATAGGGTGGTGTACTCAGTCCATGTAGGAAATACGAGCAGGTGGGCAAACCATGGGCACTAGAGGTCGCCCCCGCAGGCGCTAGAGGTAGCCCCCGTCAACCCCTGACGTAGCACTTAGATCCATTTAATTGTAAACACATATCATGTAATCATATAATGGGCACTAGAGGTAACCCCTGTAAACACTAGAAGTGGCCCTCGTCAACCCCTGATGTGGCACTTAGTTCCATTTAACTCAAAATCATGGGAAACACAGGCCCCCTTGCGAGTACACTTACCTATATTGTCCACTATTATGGTCTTTCCCTTAACCCCGGCTTGTTATTTATTATTATTATCAACAAGTGTGCAAAACAGGGAGAGTAAACATGATTGGGAATATGGAACAAGTTTAAGATAATTAGAAGGCATATTCGATGGTCAAAACAAATTAAAATTATCAAGAACTATGAGAATTCCAATTCTGGACAGCATAACGTTGCTGCACTAAAACTGCGATTTCCGTTGCTACAAGAATGCAAATCTAGATCCGTCAGAAAATATAAAAACTAAACTCTCTACCGAATCCAGCCTATATAAACAAGATACATAAAAGTTGTAGCATCAGGTGTCAAAACAGCAAACTATACAGGATTTGTGTTCAGCCAGAACTTATAAAATTGTGTTTATACATATGAAACAGGTCTGAAACTTCATTAATTAATTCCATGAAATTTAGGAAATGTTCTCTAGTGTGTCTAGTATCAGCATACAAAATTTCAAGTCATTATCTTACAGATAGCATAGTTAAATTAATTGTAAATCAGAGTGATGCAGCAGTTTTTAGAATCTGGAATTATACGACACAACAGCAGTAAAACTGCGATAACTCACAAATAATAACTCGGAATTCAATTCTGTTCAAAAGGGTAGTAAACTAGACATATGGGGCTAAATTTCATGTTTAGGACTCAAGTCCAGATTCTGATATTATCGGGGTTGAAACAGCAAGCAAAGACAAGAATACCAGCATATGTGAATTTCTTTCATATAAAAGTGGCATGATAAAGGACTAGTATGAGTCTAAATTAGTGTGTGATACAAATAGGGTGTAATGGATATCAGAACAGCAAGTCACAATTATTTCTCAACTCAAGAAAGTAAGATCAACCCATACATCATACAACATACATCTACAAGTCAAGGTGGTTCTTTGTTTCATGTTTTCTAATAATCAGGAGATAAAATGGATCCAACTAGTTTTGAAACTAATATATATCAATGAAAGATTGTAACTCTTATGATCATGGAATTAATAAGGAGTAAAATAAGATCATCAAATGATGAGCCAAGAGGGGAGTCACAACTACGATCTACTTGCAGTATTTTCAAATAAGAGCTTGTACTCGAACAACAAATTGTACAACAAAGATACTTGCCTTGACTAGATGATGGCATTGATCGACGATCGAGATCGGATGGATCGGATCGGCGCAGATCCTGATGGCGATCAAGATCAAGACAATCGGACGGTTTAGATCAGATCAGATGGTCACGATCTTGATGAGATCGGATGGCCGAGAGTTAATTGATCAATCTCTTCCCTCCTCTCCTACTTTGATCAACAGCAGCGACATGGTAGGAACTTCGACCGTGGCGACTGGCGGCAACGAATGTGGGCGGCACTGCGGCGGCGAGACGGCGACGTTGAGGCTCGACTGTGGAGCAGTCGAAGGAGGCAACGACGGCGATGGGGTGGCGAGCGATCTACTTTCAGAAGAGAAACAAAGTGGGTAATGGCGATGGAGAAGGCTTGGGGATGACAACAACTGGTGGTAGCGTCGAGGGGAGCTCGACGCAGGAAGACAACGGCGGTGACGTTTGAGCAAGGCAGCGATGGGGGTGCTCTGCTTCGATGGGTAAAACAGAGAGAGGGCAGGCAAGGGCGGCTGGCTGCAGGCTGGCGACGGTGCATGAGGCAATTGGTCGAGTAGAGGATGAAGATGAGAACGGAGATGATGCAGGGGACGCCGGCATTGCTCTGTTTCGGCGGGAGAATAGAGGAGGCACGGCGAGGAGTTGGGTGGCGACGGGTGTGCTCGCAATGGCAGGGCTGAGGGACAAAGACGATGAGGGAAAGGCGGGGCGAGGGAGATGGAAGGCTGACAGGCTGGCAGCTAGCGACTGTGGAGAGGTGCAGGTGGCAGGGCAACGGTTGGAAGTGGCGGCACTAAAGTTCGCTGGCGTCGTAGGGGAGCACAGCACAGAGGCGGCTGTCGAAGAGAGGTGGGGCGAAGGCTGCCGAGGGGGGGGTGGACGGGGTGAGGGAGAGAGATGAACGGGAGTGTTCGGGATTGGTTCGAGTGTAGGATGACGGGAGGTCAAGATGTTGGGGGTTAGGAGATGAACAGAAGAGGGTAGGGTTGGCGGTGGGTATAATAGTAGGGTAGGGTTTAGGGTGTGGGGTTAATTGGGGTAGGCTTATATAGAACAGGTTATTGGGTTTTGGTTATTGGGTAGATAATCCAATAAGAGAATGAGTAATGGGTTTTGAGTTATAAATCAATTAATAGGTTTAATTCCAATAGGGGAAAAATAATAAGCATTATAAGGGTTTATAAAACATACATTTACACATACATTAAGTCAAATATTGAATATATATATAAAATACAGTACGTTCGGCTTAAAATAAAATAATATTAATATTAATATTAACAATAAAAATAATGATATTGCAAAATAATAACACTAACTAAAAAAATAATAATGGTAATAGTAATAATAGTAACAATAATAATAATAACAATAATAGTAATAATATGAATATCAAAATAGGATTTGAGATAAACAGATTTATTAAAATCCAAATAATACTAAAATAAATATAAATAATCGATCACTAAATTAAAATACACTATTATTCAAAATAAGTATAATTTTCGAATAATAAAATGAAATTGAAAATTTCTTACAAACCTGAATAATATTTTGTTAAAATTCGATCAATTGAAAATTTAATTGTTGGAAAAAGAATTTAAAAGGGAGAAGAAAGTTATAAAAATTTTAAATACAGAAAATACACGGCAAATACATATATACAGGAACAGAGGTTACACGGCAACACAGCGACGAGCAAACGATCACGATGATCACGATCAGGCACGGATCTTGATGGGGATCAAGATCGGATGATCGGACGGCTGAGATCGAAGATCAAGATCAAGATAATGATCACTATCGCGATGATCA
The DNA here is from genome assembly GCA_017893485.1 of Hemerocallis citrina. NCBI lineage: Eukaryota > Viridiplantae > Streptophyta > Magnoliopsida > Asparagales > Asphodelaceae > Hemerocallis > Hemerocallis citrina. Next base: position 86,988,983 of record CM030368.1, read on the forward strand.
AAAGAGACCCGACGGTCGAGATCAAGATAATGATGTTGTTGATGATGATGATGATGATGATGATGATGATGATGATTAATGCAAATCCAACGGCCAAAATCAACGGATCAAGAAGACTCGTGATGAACGACGATCGGACGGCTGAGATTGAGCAAGGTGCACTGATGAAGATCATACAGAGGGCTCGAGGCTTCGGTGGCCGGCATTGGGGAAGTCGGCAAGGAGGCGCTAATGGTCGACGACTGGCATTGGTGGCTGGAGGAGCCGTGGTGGGCTTCGGCACTGAGTAGCGACATGACGATGGAGGGATCTACAAGCGATGGTGGGAGTCGCGAGCGGATGAGGGAGAAGAGTTGCGGGATGGCGACTGCAGTCAAGGGCAGCCGCGACTGGGGGTGTATGGTGGAGTTGACGATGAGGAGGGAGGGCAGTCGTCGAGGAGGGCGAGAGGATGACGATGATGGGGAGCTGCTGTTGGCGGCGATGAGTTGAGAGGTTGGGTTCGGCTAGCAATGGTGGCAGGCAGTCGGTAAGACAAGGAGGAGGACAGAGAGCTCAAGGATAGTTGACAACGACGAGGCGACTGGAGTGTTGCGGTTGCGGGACGGCAACAGCGGATTGCTATGAGGAGGTTTGGAGCTTCGAGTTCAGCATTTGCGAGCGGTGGACTGGACGAGGGGAGCTCGGGACTGAGGTCGAAGGTGAGGTGCTTCGGGGGTCTCGAGCGGAGAGGACGACGGGGTCTCGGTGGTGTTGCGGAGGGGCGTGGACGGAGGTGCAGGACGACACGATGAGTTGGGGGGATGCTCTGTTTTCGTTAGGAAAAACAGAGGAGACTGGAAAGAGAGAGAGAGAGGGAAACGGGGAGAGGGAGTGAACAGGGAGATTAAATAAATAATATAATATATTAATATTATAATGGGTAGTTATGAGATAGTGGGGGTGTGAGGTTACGGGAAATGTGAAAAGTGGGGTTATGTGAAGAGATTTGTATACGGATAGTTGCATTTGGGTAGGGTAGAATAATGGATTAACGGGGTGGGTATATAAATATGGGTTTGGGTGAAGAGATTTGTATATGGATAGTTGCATTTAGGTAGGGTAGGATAATGGGTTAACGGGGTGGGTATATAAATGTGGGTTTGGGTTTGTAGACTTGAGCTTGGGTTAGGCTGTAATCATATATTAATAAGAAATGCAATTCAAATGAATATAAAATTGGGCTTTAGATTATGGGCTTCAATTTAAATAATTAAATAATATAATATAGATTAAAACTAATGGGCTTTAACAAAAATAATAATAATAATACAAATAACAACACATATTAATAATAAAAATAATAATTACAATAATAAAAATAATAATAATAACAGTAATAATAATCATCATAATCATACTGGTGATAATAATAGTAATGATATTAAAAATATTAACAATACTCATAATAATGATAATACATATATGACAGAATTGGATTCAACACATTCATGAAAATAATTCAATAATAATAATAATAATAATAATAATAATAATAATAATAATAATAATAATAATAATAATAATAATAATAATAATAATGATAATAATATGTATCAAAGTAGGATTTAAGATTAACAAATTTATTAAAATTCAAACAGTAATAATATAACATATAAATAGTCGATCAATTATAAATAGAAAATACATTGTTATTCAAAGTAAATATAATTGTTGGTTATAAAACACTTAGTAAATAACTAAAACCAGTTTGGCACAAAATAGATTTATAAATAATCAAAATAACGAGAATATTCAGAAAATACGTGTTTACGGGAATGGGGGTTACAATCCTACCCACCTTACAACAAAATTTCGTCCTCGAAATTTGCGTAGGCAGTACATAGGACACAGCAAAGGCAACTTTGGGGTAACAAAACAGGGGATCCAAAGGAAAAGTAAAAATGGTGGCAACACCAGAATAAGAAAATCATAGATAGGAATGGGGTGATCTAGAATGATGTTGAATAAAAATTCAATGAATGAAGACAATGCAAATGTATGAAAAGAAAGCAAGCGCTGCAGAGAAGGAGAAGCAATAAGAGAATCCTGGGACCTATTGGTTATGGGCCCACCACGCTTACGCTGCGCCACTCTGATGGTGATGTTCCAAGCTGTTGACATGTCGTTGTAGACCAAGTGACGCCAATCGACGAACCAAGCAGGAAGGAAAAGAATGAGACACCGAAATCAAAAAAATATATATAGGTAGAAAAAAACAAAATTATACCCAATAGGGAATCAATGAATGTGAATGAATGAAAGGGACGAAACAACTAAGAAATGAAGAAACTGAATGTGAAGGGATCAAAGAGAAATCAAATAAGAGAAGTATCCAGATATATGTTGGTTATTACATGTTCATGTGATTGACGTGGTGCGCAAATTATTGAGTTTAACTGGCTAGAGCCAAACTTGACTAACATATGAGCCAAACATAACTAACACATTAGCCAAAACCTGGCTCTGATACCACTAAAAACCAGTCATGCCCCGCTTCCCAAAATATAGGAATACGAGTCCATGACGAAGGCCTAGCGAATGATTTTAACATCATCCATAAGTTGTACCAGTCTTAACTTAACAACATCAAAGAAAATAATCACAACCACGCAGAAAAATAAATCACATAAACAAGATACTAAGATAAAACATGCAATAGTCTAACATAATAACCAACAACTGGAAATAAGCAACAATTACAGGTCAACTATGCCCGGGATACAAAGTTCAACAAAGTAACAATGCGATATTAAAATAACATGGAAGAAACAATTTATTTCAAGCAGCTCCTGCTCCAATCCTAGAAGAACTGCTCACCAATACCTTCTGACAATTATCCTTGTGCACCTGCAGCTGGATCAACTAGAGTGGGAAAAATGTCCGTTAGAGCAAGTACAGATAACAAGTAGTGAAAAGCAAACAGTTAAGGAACTTGGTACATCAAGGAATATGAAGCAAGAACAAAATCCAAAAGTAATAACAGGGACTGATGAAAATTCTAGATTTAACAATGTAATTTTCAATAACAATAATCGATAAACAATGTCAGTCAATAGCCATGATTCAAGGATGCAAGTGTCAATCTAGTCTATTAGTATTTAGCCTAACTAATGCACGTACTACTGCGTCCCATACCACAGGTTCGGTGCATGCTAAACAGTGTACATTTTAGACATTGTGGTGGGATCTATAGAGCATGTACTCGGCATCAATAACAAGAATTGACAATCAATAATTCACAATCGATGCTCCTCCTTCCGTGACAATATAAGGCCTTACTGAATACATTTTCTTAGATTATCCACTACTAAGTCAACCCCTATTACCCCGGCTTGTTAATATTTTATTAAATCATTCATGATCATGCAATGTGTATAAGCGTTTCTAGGAGATGATAAAGATGCAACAAAATGATGGGATGCATGATAATATACACGTAATTGTGAATATGAAAAGAGCAGACACAGTAGTACTAAAACAACAATAATTCACAAACTATAATTCGGAATTCAATTCCGTTAAAAGGGTTGTAAACTACACATATGGGATTACAATTCATATTCAGTAAGTTTCAATTGATTCTGACTATAACTAGGTCGATTAACCTAATCTTTATAGCTTAAGGGTTCTGGCAGCAGCTTATAGTCAAAATTCTATGGGTGAAAACAATGTGTAAAATAAATATAAAAATAAACAAAAATTAGGAATGGATCCTAAGCATGTCTACTAAGTTTTTGGAGAGTTTCATGTCATTACACTACTATTATCATGGTGTTTCAACTGAAAGTTGTGTCGATGTTTTCCTAAATTGCAATTCTAGAATTACAAACCAGCAGTGACTAAAACTGTAGTATCTCACTGCTCACAAATCGGAATCTAGATCCATAAGATTTTCATAAAACTAGATTCATTAAGCTACATTTTCTTTTTATATAGTTTTGGTTGATTCGTATTGTAACAGGCTCAAAACCTCAGTGCAAAACAGGGCAGGCAGCAAGAAATAATAAAAAGTCATCATATATGTTCATCAAAATGAACAATCTACTTATTCTTGAATCATGGAATGCATTAACATTAATGTACAACAATTAGGATGGATTTTTACAGTGTACAAAGCCGAGTTATCATGTCATGATTCAAGACTCAATAACACAATCGTTCAACATGCATTCAATCACTATATTTTTCAATATACAAGTTTCTAATAAATTTATTCATGTCGTGTGTGCATGCAAACTTCGGTTTGAATCAATGGTTGTTGGTACGAAGTCAAGGATACTTCAGGTTAGCTCGTGATACCCTCGATATCCCCATTGGAAGGTACACAATGCAATATTACGATAATCAAAAGAGAACTACTGAGATCAATAATCTTGAACTAGAAAAATCAAACGAGTTCAAGTGGACTTACCTTTAGATGATGATTAAATCCGAATGTGCGAAGAATAACGGGATCGGAATCCTGGCGTGTCACGCCCCGCTTCCCAAAAGGAATAAGGAATACGAGTACGTGACAAAGCCCAGCGAATGATTTTCATCATTCATAAGTTATAGGATCGACTCAGGATCATAACAAGAAATATAGCAAAATATACTCAACCACGCAATGGTGGCAGGCGGTCGGTGAGACAAGGAGGAGGACGGGGAGCTCGAGGATAGTTGACGGCAACGAGGCGACTGGAGTGTTGCGGTTGTGGACGGCAGCAGCAGAGGGCTCCGAGGAGGTTCAGAGCTTCGAGTTCAGCAATGGCGAGCGGTGGACTGGACGAGGGGAGCTCGGGACTGAGGTCGAAGGCGAGGTGCTTCGGGGGTCTCGAGCGGAGAGGACGACGGGGTCTCAGTGGCATTGCGAAGGGGCGTGGACGGAGGTGCAAAAGGGCACGATGAGTTGGGGGGATGCTCTGTTTTTGTTTGGAAAAACAGAGGAGACTGTATAGAAAGGGGGAGACAAGGAGAGAGAGTGAACAGGGGAGATTAAATATATAATATAATATATTTATATGATAATGGGTAGTTATGAGATAGTGGGGGTGTGAAGTTACGGGAAATGTGAAAAGTGGGGGAATGTGAAGAGATTTGTATAGGATAGTTGCATTTGGGCAGGGTAGGATAATGGGTTAACGAGTTGGGTATATAAATGTGAGTTTGGGTTTGTAGACTTGGGTTTGGGTTAGGCTCTAGTCATATATTAATAAGCAGTGCAATTCAAATGAACATAAAATTGGGCTTTAGATGATGGGCTTCAATTTAAATAATTAAATAATATAAAAAGATCAAAACTAATGGGCTTTAACAAAAATAATAATAATAATACAAATAACAACACATATTAATAATAAAAATAATAATAATAACAACAACAACAACAACAACAATAATAATAATAATAATAATAAAAATAATAATAATAATAATAATAATAATAATAATAATAATAATAATAATAATAACAAAAATAATAATAAAAGTAATAATAATCATCATAATCATACTAGTAGTAATAATAATATTATTATTAAAAATATTAACAATACTGATAATAATGATAATACATACATGACAGAATTGGATTCAATACTTTCAAGAAAATAATTCAATAATAATAATAATAATAGTAATAATAATAATAATAATAACAATAGCAATAGCAATAATAATAATAGTAATAACAATAATAATGATAATAATATGTATCAAAGTAGGATTTGAGGTTAACAAATTTATTAAAATCCAAACAGTAATAATATAACATATAAATAGTAAATAAATTATAAATAGAAAATACATCATTATTCGAAGTAAATATAATTGTCGATTATAAAACACTTAGTAAAGATCCGAAACCAATTTAGCACAAAATAGATTTATAAATAATCAAAATATCGAGAATATTCAAGAAATACGTATTTATGGGAACGGGGGTTACATGCGCATTTCACAGAGATCATGGACACACTACTGACAACTGTCGAGCCCTTAAAGAATAACTGGAAGCCCTTATTCGCATGAGCAGAAGGACAATGATGCCGCAAACCCTCCGCCCTGAGAGGCTAATAAGCGGCAAGAGAGGTCATACGAATCGCAAGACTTTGAACACATGGTCGTCCTCCACTCCATTCATGGAGGCCCGATGGGGGGAGATTCCAAGTCCTCCCGCAAATCTTTCGCCAGGGAAATCAACTCAATGGATTACATTCCGCCTGTCAAAAGCAATGGGGTCCCGATATCTTTCTCCGAAAAGGACTTAGAAGACGTCCGAACACCTCATTGCAACGCATTGGTCATAAACCTTTGCATGGTAAATCATGAGCTCGGCCGCATCCTGGTGGACAATGGTAGCTCAGTAAATATCTTCTTCATGGCCACATTCGAGGCTCTCAAGCTCTCCCAATACCGACTCAAACCAGCCGGTTATACACTCCACGGATTCTCTGGTGTCCCCGTTCAAGTAGAAGGAGACCTCACACTGGATGTGACAGCAGGAAAGACCCCTGCTATTCGAATGGAAGCACTGAACTTTATGGTAGTCGATGTCAAAGCCACATACAACGCTATATTCGGCCATCCCGTCCTAGCGGCCTTCCATGCAGTTGCTTCCGCATTTCATATGAAAATGAAGTTCCCAACAACAGCTGGCATATACCAAGTTGTAGGAAGCCAACAAGCAGCACGAGCATTCTACACCACTACAATTGGGTGCTCAGTTTTCCCCCTCGATGCCAAAAAGCTACCGCAAGAAAGCAGTCACGATAATTCCAAGACTGTAAACAAGCTTGAGGCCACTTCCATAAACAATTCTACCAAGAACTTCCAAACCTGCTACATCATCTCTCACCAGGTCCAAACTAGTTATCATCATAACACAGTAATAAACCTGAATCCCTCGCCCAAAGCCACTCCGCTCATTCAATGGAAACAAATAGTCATGCCTAAACACATTGGTGCATCAGAAGATCCCTCTTTCTCTATGCAAAACAATGGGGGGCTCCCTCCAAAACAGGCAAGTTCAGGCAAGGTCAACCAAGTTGTTCGCCTAACGGCTCATCAACTTGAAGACCAAGGGGGCAAGGAGATATCAGCAAAACTTGGAAGGTAGAACACCTTGTGAAGGTGAACGAGGGCATCTGAAACGTCCTCTCTTAATAGTAGTAGTAAATTTTCTCAATTTGTAATAACGGTCAGCCACTAGAGTAGCCGCTTAGTTTAATTTTCCAGCAAATTTTCTCAATTTGTAATAACGGCCAGCCATTAGAGCAGCCGCTTACTTTTATTTTTCAATAAAATATAGTATGAACTTTTGCAAAGCTATTGTACAAGCCAACGGAAGCATACAATGACTTGAGTGTCAAAATTATACACAAAAACGGCACCAAAAACTCGTTAAAAGCTTCCTACAAGATGGGTTCAGAGTCCATACACATGGTTCGAAGTTACTTTAGCAATTTGCAATGAAGCAAGTTCAGAGTGCGCTTTGCCATTATATCTGCTCCTGTAACCTGTTAATTCATTAACACAAACAATGAGCTAAACGCCCAACCTACACCTAGAGCGGCGCTAAACACTCGTTACAAGCTTTCCATAAGATGGATTCGGAGTCCATACCCATGGCTTGAAGATACTCTAGAAATTTGCAATGAAGCAAGTTCAGAGTGCGCTTCGCCATTAGATTAGCTCCTGCAATCCGTTAGCGCCTCCACAACCGGTTCGGATTCCATATCCATGGCTCGAAAGTGACTAGCAATTTGCAAAGAAGCAAGTTCAGAGTGCGCTTCGTCATTCGATCTGCTCCTGCAACCTGTCAATACTCAAACTAACAAGTTCGGAATTCATACCCATGGCTCGGAGTTACTCTTGCAACCTGCAATTACACACGTTCAGAGTTCAACTCACCATTCGATCTAATCCTGAAACTAGTTAAAATTCCTTGAAGACAGATTAAGAGGTCCAAAATCGTGGATCGTTGTTACTCCAGCAACACTTGTGAAAAAAAACACTTAGAGTTCAACTCTCCACTCGATGTGACTCTCACAATTTGTTAGAGGGCCCATACAGCAAGTTTGGAAAACGACTCGCCTTCAGAGTTGCTCCTACAACTAGCTAAGTTCAAGGTGGAGAAGTTCTTAAACTCCATCATACACCGTCAGCAGTTTGTTAGCTATACACAATAGACTTGAAGCTCTGTTATTTAGCTACAAATAACTTAGTCGATGGCATGTCAACCTTGACAGCAAGGATCAAGCATATGGAGAGATTTCATCAAAAATCACAGAACTATCGCAAACTCATATGTTCAGATCCAGTACCACTACAAATATCTACAGATACAAAATGGTAAGTCCAGAGTCTAACTCTCCCCAAGAGCAGCTCATACGACTAACCAACCCCCAAGGCAATGAATCACAGGACAAGACACCGGCACGTAGAAGACTTCTTATTCCAAAAACTACAAGTTTCATTACAACAGCAGAATTACAATGAGTCATGTCTAGGAATCGCTACCAAAAGTCCTGTGAACACTGTACAACAAGCTGTCAAGCAAGTTGTTCTTCCAGCTATACACTAGAGAGATGCTCTACTTAAGAGACACAAAACTCTTTACCTACCTCCTACTGCTAACAGCTCCACAGGGCTGCCTCAACTCCTGATGATGAATTTCAAGACAAGTCTTCCTTAGGCGGGCAAGCTCCAGGTTTATCCGACCACCTTCACCTGAGCAAGCTCCAACTCCATCTTGCTTAAAGCGCCGTGCAAACGGAAGAGTTCCAACTCCGTCAAGCATGTCGTATCACAAAGGAGAGCAAGCTCAATGTCCCAGGGGACCACAGTCGATGTACACAACTACTTGTCAACAAATAGGAACGGAATTATCTCAACACTGATCGAACACAAGTGACTTCACTTCAATATAAGAAGATTCAGAACACCCACAACTCATTCGCTCTAAAAATGAGTTCGACGCTATGCACGCCACTTGAGTTCCTCTGGCCGATAGTTCGTCAGAATCGGGCAACAGGTTCAACGCTCCACTCACTGCATGAGCTTCATCAACAACTTGCTGGCACCAAACAGCGAGTTCAGCGCTCTGCTCACCGCTTGAGCTTCATCAACAACTCGTTGGCTCCAAACAACGAGTTTAACGTCTTGGACTTCACTCAAGATCCACCAAATAGCCCGTTGACTCCAAACAATGAGTTCAACATTTCTGCCTACCGCTTGAGCTCCATCAACAACCCGTCGCCTCCAAACAATGAGTTTAACACTTTGGTCTCCGCTCAAGCTCCATCAAAAACTTGTTGGCTCCAAACAATGAGTTCAACATCTTGGACTTCGCTCAAGTTCCACCAAATAGCTCATTGACTCCAAACAATAAGTTCAACATTTCTGCCTACCTCTTGAGCTCCGTCAACAACTCGTCGACTCCAAACAACGAGTTCAACAGCTTGGTCTCCGCTCAAGCTCCATCAACAACTTGTTGGCTCCAAACAACGAGTTCAACATCTTGGACTTCGCTCAAGTTCCACCAAATAGCTCGTTGACTCCAAACAATGAGTTCAACATTTAGCCCACCGCTTGAGCTCCGTCGACAACTCATCGATTCCAAACAATGAGTTCAACATCTTGGTCTCCGTTCAAGCTCCATCAACAACTTGTTGGCTCCAAACAACGAGTTCAACATCTTCGACTTCGCTCAAGTTCCACCAAATAGCTGGTTGACTCCAAACAATGAGTTCAACATTCTGCCTACCGCTTGAGCTCCGTCAACAACTCGTCGATTCCAAACAACGAGTTCAATGCCTTAGTCTCTGCTCAAGCTCCATCAACAACTTGGTGGCTCCAAACAACGAGTTCAATGCTCTGCTCACCGCTAAAGCTCCATCAACAACTTGGTGGCTCCAAACAACGAGTTCAACGCCTTGATCTTCGCTCAAACTCAATCAACAACTCGTTGACTTAAACAACGAGTTCAATTCCTTGCACTTCTCTCAGGCCTTATCAACTTGTTGGCTCCAAACAATGAGTTCAACGCTCTTCTCACCGTTTGAGCTTCATCAACAACTCGTTGGCTCCAAACAGCGAGTTCAACATCTTGGACTTCCCTCAAAGCTCCACAAAATAGCTTGTTGGCTCCAAACAACGGGTTCAATGCTTTGCACTCTGCTCAAGCTCCATCAAACGACTTGTTCACTCCGAATAATAAGTTCAACGCTCTGCTCTCCACTCAAGCTCTATCAAACGACTTGTTCACTATGAACAATAAGTTCAATGCTCCGCTCTCCGTTTGAGCCCCATCAACCACTCATTGACATCGAGCAACGAGTTCAACGCCATGATCTTCGCTCAGGCTCCAGCAACAACTCGTTGGCTCCAGACAATAAGTTCAATGTTCAGCTCACCGCTTGAGCTCCATCAATAACTCGTTGGCCCCAAACAACTAGTCCAATGCCTTGGTCTTCACTCAAGCTCCACCAAATAGCTCGTTGGCTCCAACAGCGAGTTCAATGCTCTGCTCACTGCTTGAGCTCCATCCAACAACTCGCCAATCCCGAACAACAAGTTCAACGCCTTTGTCTCCACTCAAGCTCCATCAACAACTCGTTGGCTCCAAACAACGAGTTCAACACCTTGGTCTCCGCTCAAGCTCTATCAACAACTCGTTGGTCCCAAACAATGAGTTCAATGTTCTGCCTACCGCTTGAGCTCCATCAATAACTCGTTGGCTCTAAACAATGAGTTCAATGCCTCGGTCATTGCTCAAGCTCCACTAAATAGCTCGCTAGCTCTAAACAACGAGTTCTATGCTCTGATTGCCATTTAAGCTCCGTCAACTACTTGTTGGCTCTACGCAACGAGCTCAATGCTATACTCTCCGCACGAGCTCTATCAACATCTCGTTAGCTCCAAACAATGAGTTCAGCGCCTTGGTCTTCGCTCAAGCTCCACCAGATAGTTCGGTGGCTCCAAACAACATGTTTTACGCTCTGATTGCCACTTAAGTTTTGTCAATAACTTGTTGGCCCCAAACAATGCATTTAAGACCTTGTTTTTCGCTCAGGCTTCGTTAACAACTTGTTGGCTCTAAACAACGAGTTCAACGCTTTTCACATGAGCTCCATCAATAACTCGTTGACTCCAAACAGCAAGTACATTGCCCCATTCCTTGCTCGATTCTTTCTTACGGCCCCTCATCTTCGTGCAATGGGCTTGGCATCCATGCCGGCCTAAAATTGTCTCTACAAAACTTTCTTAGCGCAAACAGCCAAGTTCAACAAGTTTAAACTCCATCTTCGAGTTTGTCTCTACAAAACTTGCGGGTCGCAAACAATGAGTTCTACATCCACCGCCTGCCTAAAATCGTCTTTACAAAACCTGCTTGGCATAAACAACAAGTTCCAGCTCTATCTTCGACTATGTCTTCAAAACTTGTTGGACGCAAATAGTAAGTTCATCGACCAAAACGGCAAACTCTATCTCAACTCGATCAAGGAGTAACCTCTACAAACTCATCGAGGTCAAATGGCAGTTTCTAAATCAACTCCACTACGAGTTGTCTCTCCAAACTCGTCGGGATCAAATGGAAGTTTCTAAATCAACTCGATCAAGGAGTAACCTCTATAGACTTGTCGGGATCAAACTGCAGTCTTTACATCAACTCTATCTCAGAGTTGTCTCTAACTCACCAGGATCAAGCGACAGTTCCTACACCAACGCCACTACGAGTTGCCTTTACAAACTCGCTGGGGTCAAACGGCAATTTCTAAATCAGCTCCACCATGATTTGTCTCTCCAAACTCACCTAGATCAAACAGCAATTTCTAAATCAACTCGATCAAGGAGTAACCTCTACAAACTTGCTGGGATTAAACAGCAAGTTCCAACTCAGCTCCACGATGAATTGCCTCTCCAAACTAGCCGAGATCAAACGGCAGTCTCCATATCAACTCAATCAAAGAGTTGCCACTCCACAAACTTGCTGGGTGCAAATAGCAAGTTCAACACCCAGCTCTGTCCAAGGGTTGTCTCTCCAAACTTGTCAGGCGAAAATGGCAAGCTCAAACATCCAACTCCGTCATAGAGTTCTCTCTAAGCTTTTCGGGTGCAAATGGCAAGTTCAAATGTTCAACTCAAAGAGTTGCCACTCTATAAACTTTTCGGGCCCAAACAACAAGACCAACGATCAACTCAATCGTAAAGTTTCCACTATTAACTTGTTGGACGCAAACAGCAAGCTTAATATTCAATTATGTCTCAGAGTTGCCTATACAAAACTTGTCAGGTGCAAACGACAAGCTCAAACATCCAACCCCGTCACAGAGTTCTCCCCAAACTTGCTGGGAACAAACAGCAAGCTCTACACTAACTCGGTCAAAGAGTTGCATCTCTAAACTTACTGGATGCAAACGGCAAGCTCAAACGTCCAACTCCATCACAGAGTTCTCTCCAAACTTGTTGGGATCAAACACCAAGCTCTACGTCAACTCAATCAAAGAGTTGTCTCTCTAAAATTGTCGGGCGTAAGCTTGAACATTTAACTCCATCCCGGAGTTGCCTCAACAACTTGCTGGGATTAAATAGCAAGTCTGCAACAGCTCTCCTAGGACAGCTATATATGTACAAGATCGAAGGTTATGAAGTAAAAGCTTGATACACACACACACACACACACACACACACACACACACACACAACACACACACATATGCAAATCCAAGTCCAAAAAACTTCAAGAAATCCCCATAAAATGCTCACGGGTTCAAAGAAGAGGAGTAAGAGGGTATTAAGAGTAAAGCACATTCGGGTCGGGTTTGGATTCGCTAAACCAAACCCCAAAACTCAACTTAACAGAGTAAAAGGTATTTGTGGGTATGGGATTCAAACCCGCAACCCAAAACCTGCAGCTCCAAACCCAGCTCCTTCACTTCTGCTTCTCCTAAAACCTTCTTCAAAATCCCACCGAAATCAAGGTGCCACCCTCCTCGCCGCAAAGATAGAACCCGTCGACAACAGTGCCACCATCAGTGAGGCTCACCATACAAACTTGCTGCCATAATCGCCATAAAATGGAGCTCGACCAACTCTTCGAAAATTCAAGCTCGTAGCTCGGCTGGTTCGAAGGCCATAGCTCGGCCAAAATTTAAAGGTCATAGCTCAGCCAAACTCGAAGGCCATAGCTCAGCCGAAACTCGAAGCCCATAGCTCGGCAAGAACAGGATGCCTATAGCTCGTCGAGGCTTCAAGAATCTCCATAGCTCGGTGAAGATTCAAAAAGGAATAGGCCGGCAAGAAACAGAGCACTCGACCAAGAGGATTCGATAATCCCATAGCTCGACAAGCTTATAGTTCATTGCGGCACCACCTCCACAACTCAACTTCGGCCACTCGACCAAATCTTCAAAAATAGAGCCCATAGATCAACCAAAGCTCAAAGATCATAGCTCAACTGTTCATAGCTTGCCGAAAAGCTATAGCTCGACCGTTCTACCATAGCTCGACGAGAAGCCTCATAGGTCGATGAGGAAAGCTCCATAAGTTGATGAGAATCCTCATAGCTCGACCTGAGTCGAAAACTTCATAACTCGACCAAGGGTCTCTCAATCCCATAGCTCGATCGAAGTTGAGGGCTCCATAGCTGGACGGGAAGGTCGTGGCTCATAGCTCGATTGTAGTTCCATAGGTCGATGTGGAAAGATCCATAAGCTGACGAGAATGCTCAATAGCTCGACCCAAGGAGAAGAGCTCATAGCTCGATCAAAGATTCATTTTCATAGCTCGATGATGGAGCTATGGGTCGACGAAGCCCTCAAAATTTGAAAAAGTTGGCCATAGCTCGAAGAAATGGACGGTCGAGCTATGAGGTCACCCACAGTGCTCGCCCGCCATCAGATTTCTCAGAGGTTTGATTTCGAGTGTGATGGACGTAAGAGATTAAGCCACATCGTCCTATCTTCGTCCCCAACGCTCCGCTCTCTCCTCAGCCGTCTGATCCCACTCAGCGATGAGCCGGGGTGTGATGAATGTCCCTGATGCTGCCACGCCACCACCTCATCAGATCTTCGCTTCTCTGAGGCTTGATCTCACTCAGCAGGAGAGCTCCTCCCTAATGAGCACTCCAGATAGAGCCATGTCACCATAGATCACAGGGATCAGGTCTCAGCCACTCGATCGCATCAGTGGACAAGCTAGCATCTGATCAACACTTCTGATCGCGCCAAATTTGCACCACATCACCGAAATCAAAACGGACGAATCACAGCTGTCCAATCTCATCAGCGCACGAGCCATCACTTGATGAGTGATCTAGATCTCGTCAAAAAGTGCGCGCAGGTTTGATTATTCATTAAAAATCCCAAAAAATCATTTAAAATTTGAAAAATTAATTAAAAATCCAAAAATAATTATTTTAAATTCAAAAAACTCATTAAAAATTTCCGAAAAAATAATAAAAATTGGATTTATTAATTATAAAATTTGAAAAAGTGATTTTAAAATTGGGAAAATTCTAGAAAATTTCAGAAAAATCCGAAAAAATATGGAAAAATCCAAGGAAATATTCACTGCCTTCAGAAGTCACAGATCAGTTTCAGGTATCTCCGAACACCCTGACAGTGAAGATTATACTCCAGAGTCAAAAAGTAAGATGTACTACTCCTCGAAAGCCAAGAAAATTGCCTTCCGGGAATGGGGGCTTATGATGATGGTAAAAATCGCAGCAAATCAGGGCCATACGATTCCTGCATAGATTTCAAAGCTTCTACAGATAGATTAATCATAACGGACCTCCTTAACAGGTCCGGACTTTCTCCAAGATATTGGCTTCTTTCAAGCTCATAAAAAGTGATGGGACTAGGCCCACTAGGAGAGACACCCAGCCTACGATGGCTAGGAGTCAAATCTCTTATCCCTAACAAGTGAACTTATCTCTTAAGGGGGAGAGACATAAAGGAGATGAGGAATTCAAATCGATCCAACGGACATAGATCGATCTCTTGATATTCCTTTCAGGCCTATAAATGCCCCTCCCCCTCTATAGTCAGAAAGTAATCAACAATTCGCCAGTTTCTCTCTCATACTCTCTTTCTCTTTCTGGTTCTGACTTGAGCGTTGGAGGGTCTGTCGTCGGGGCCACCCCGCGGTGTTTCAGGATTTTTTCAAGTCCATCGGCCACATCAGTAACCGTCGAATTCAGATCACGGTGGTCAATTAACGATCCAGATTCAATCTCAGGAGCTCTAAACGCATTTCACGGCCAAGGTCAAAGGTCAGACTTTTAGTAGTTTCCATCAATTATTAACCCACTATCTGTTTGCTCCCACACCAAAATAAGCAGCAACAACCTCTACACAATAAGATTCCCTTTTATTACTATTTTGTTATACTTATTATTTTCTACCTTTTGTTATATTTACTTTTCACTATTAATAGCTACTTATTAATTTTTGTAGCTTTACACTTCTCTAATAAGATACATACACTAACTATTTATATTTTATCTTTATTTCAATTTTTATTATCTTCACATTCTTGGTTACTACATATACTTTCCACTGATTTCCATATATATATATAATATATTTCAACATACTTACTATACATATCTTTTTACACTTATCCAATTACTACATTACTATATATATATATATATATATATATATATATATAATTATTGTTCTCATTTATATTTTTAGCTCATGCATATACTTTAAACTATTTTTTTCTTAATGTTATAAATCCTTTTCATTACTACTAATTTCTACTATTTATGTTTGATAATTATACTCTATACATCTATTTTAATATTTTATCGTTGTAATTTCCTACTTCATTCCCTACTTTTACTCCTACTTTTATATCACAAATTTCAAAACCATAACATCATACTTAAAATCAAACATCCAATATCCAACTACATATGGAAGATTACATCATTCCATTCACCGTTTTGGTGCAACCTGATGTCGAGAGGGAAAATCTGCAACTAGATATCAATGGAGGCAAACTGCAACTGGATGTCGGGGAGGCAAAATCTACAACCGAATGTTCAGAAGGCAAACAGCAATCGAATGTCGTGGAAGCAAATCTGCAACTTGATGTCAAGGAAGCAAGTCTGCAATTGGACACCAATGAATCGAATCCACACCAAAAGAGGTTTTTTCTACTTTAATAACCCCACTTTTATTTCTATATATATTACTTACCACTATTCCATTTTTGTACTAGTTTATACCATTTTATAATATTTTACAACTTAGCTTATCCTACTTCAACTTTATTATTTATAATACAGATATACTTATATACGCATTTAATAAATTACCTTATTATTCATATTTGCTTCTATATCTATTGTATATGTATTATTATTACTTTATTTATTTTTCAATCTATATTACTGGTTACTATTAACTATTTTCCATCCTAATGTTATTATTTTATACTTTACCTTTACATGCGTTAATACTTTTGTACTTTTATACAATTTTATTTTTATTTATATTTTATTACAAACTTATCTCCTATTTTTGCAACTCACATAATATGACTTTTATTATTTATACTTTCGTTTACTATCTATATTTTTATTTCTATCCTAATTAATATTATATATTATTTCAATAATGTCTAGTTACTTTTACCTTTTGTTTCTCCGGTTGCTTATAGATTTCATATTTATAATATTGTTGCTTTTACGCTTAATTGTGTATATAACACTATATGCTAGTTTCTTGCTATACTAGACAATTTGCAAATATTTTGATATATAGCAACAAGTATTCTATATGTTTGATTTTTAAATCGTATAAATAGTTATTGCATTTACTTTACAAGTTATTTTATGATATTAACTCGATATACAAAAATTACTTTTATCTTATATTGTTTATACTCCTAATTAAATTTCATGCTCGTATATTTTTCAAATTTTTATCCAATAGTCTTCTCTTGAATTGCTACTTCATTTTTATCTCGTAGTATATACTACTAGTTTAGTTTATGCTTTAAACCATTTTATCCTTCCTGTTTTCCTTTAATTAACTTCTCCTTGCGTAATTTTTCATTTTCTTATTAGCTACTGCTAATAACTTTAAATTTTTATGATCTTCTCAATTATTTATCGGTTTGTTTTATGTATCGATATTTTGTTATCATACTGCTCTCTTTATTATCTTTACTTTTAGATACCAAATATTCCTTTATGCCCTTAACCTATTTTCAAATTTATCCTACTGCATTATAATCTATCTATAATATACCAATATTTTTAATCTTTGCACTTATACTCTTCTTCCATCCTTATTTATTTCCATACTTCCGTTTTATTTTACTCCTTTCATACTACTTCTTCTACATTTATTATTTTGATTATTATACTCATTTTTAAGCATCTAATCTTTTCCTTTAGTCTTACCAATTTACCTTGTTGTTTTCAACACTCTCGTGTTTCGATCATATTCACTTTGATACGTATAGTTTCCTTATATGAGTATGCTTTGTTTTCCAAATTACATATTTTAATACTACAATTATTTTCATAGTATCGGCAGCTTTTCTATATACAATTATGATTATTTTGGTTTGTATAAAATACAACTCTTACCCTAGTAAGTTATGAGAATAGAACTATTCTAAGGGGGGAGAGTGTAACACCCCGCAAAATTGAGTTATGACAATTTTGCCCAAGGGTGTTACGCACATATATTTTGTACTGTTACGAGTAATATCTGTAACGTATTTTAATATAAAATTCCTACGTATTTCTGCATTTAAATTATTTATACATTTCCCGTTTTCTAAAAATACGTTTTTATCCTATTTTGAGCCAACTCAAATATTAATTTTAATCTTTGTGTTTTTATGTGTATTGCACGTGCTTTCAATACACGTGTTGATTACGTATATTCTTACATGTAATATTATAAAATTTCTATGTATTTTAATAATTTATTTTTTTAATTTGTTCGAATTCGTTTTATAAATTAAAATTTCATTTTCTCCTATTTGGACTCAAATATATTTTTTATATGTGTGATGCACGTGTTTTCTATGTACGTGTTAATATATTGTTGTAACGAGAAGATGGATGAGGGGGCGAGTCTAGAATACCATTCCCGAGCCGACCCCCTGAGGGTGGCAGGGAAGGTCCTGCAGAGCACTACGTCGGAAGCTTGATGGATCAGCATCAGAGTCTTGAAGCTCTCGACGTGGTCGACCGGTTCGGACTCCCCAGAGTATGTTTCAAACTGTGGCGGTTTGAAATTCCTCGGTATATGGGCCTCCATGATCGACCTTGAGAAGGGGGGTCGGCTGGGACGGAAGGTTCCGGCTCGGGACTCTTCCTCCCTGTCCATGCGGCCGATGCGCCTCTCCACCTCATGGATATGGCGGATGAGCGCGTCGTCCCTCCGCTGGTAGTCGTATGACCCTCCGGACTCCTCTTCATAGGAAGGGGAGCGTGGACTGCGGCGCCGGTACTCCTGGGACCGCCGAGGGCTCTGTTGCCGCTGCTGTCGGCTGGGAGCCGGGGAAGGACTCTGGGTTCGGCGCCGGGGACTGGGATCCCTGGGGGGCGTCGGAACCCTCTGAGCATTCTGGGCGTTCTGTCGGAGATTGAGGGCCTGCAGAACGGTCTCTTGAAACTGGAGGAACTCGGCTCGGCTGATGGGTACATCTCGGTCTCTCGGATGGCGTCGATCCCTGGGGGACCGGGACCTCCTCCTTCGGCGCTCAGGGGACGCCTCTCGGCCTCTGCGTTCCGAGGACCTTCTGCCGTCCCGACGACGTGGCGACCGCTCACCTTGACACTGGCGGGAGGCTCCCTCTCGGGCCCGCCTCTCGTCAAGATGGGTGCGGAGGTCGTCGTCCTTATGGCGGTTTTGTAGTGTGATGCGGAGATCGGGGTGATGAGAAGCCATCGAGTCCGAGGACCCATTATGGACCGAGACGTGGCCTGGATTGAGGGGCTGCTTCTCCTTCCGACCGTTGAGACCGGACGGACCGTTGTTGGGCTGCTGCTTGGGAGGAGGAGGAGGTGGGACCTACTGGGTCAGCGGAGGGAGGTCGGACTGGAGGACAGGATTGACCGGAGCTTCATTTGCCGGGTCGGTGGGGTTGCCCCCACGGTTCGACCCTCTGGATCTGTTCTTCTTCGGCGGCATGGCTGCAGAGGACGGCGGAGAATGGGCTGAGACTGTTCGTGTGATTTTCCCACAGACGGCGCCAATCTGTTACCGCTGATTTCGGTGTGGGGGTAAACAGATAGAATTTATGGATCCGAGAAAAACCTGAACAGCTGACTCGGCCTTCTTGCTCCTGCCGCAACCTGCAAGGAAGTGCGAGACACCGGGGTTGATTCCGGCGACGCACCCTCCGATGCTCTTGTCAGTAATCAGCTAAAGATTAAGAAAGAGCTTAAGTGGTGAAAAAGTCATTAACCTGGTCTTGGTGGTAGAGGGGTTGTATTTATAGTCGCCTTTGGAATGATTTGGGGCCTGATTTCCTGCCTAACAGTTAGGAGAAAAATCCTCTTATTCTGTTTTTGGGAAGTTAGCCCCTGATTCCCTGGTGAGAGCCAATCAGGTTGATTGATTTGATTTGATCAAATCAGTGGCCTGATCCTCCTCTTGGTGGACCGGGCTTGTATCAGGTCGGGACCCGTGCCCAGTTGAAGTGGATCTATTCGCGGGTGGTTGGTTCTGTGAGAAAGAGGCCCAATACCCATTTTGGATCCGTCCGTATGTGAAATTACCTCCTTACCCCCGTGCTTCAGGATTCGTGCTCGATCTGGACGGTCCCGATTTAACCCCATTTTTAGCCATATCATGAATTAAGGAGAAAATTGGGGATTAAGTTGAATATAAAAATGGAGTTTGGAACTAGATAAATACTAATTTCCATTTTTGAGTAAAAAGGAAATTTCGATTATTTTGACTAAAGGTATTTTAAAGGTTTTATCTTTTGGTGATCTAGAGTTAATTTAAATTTGTTAAAGAATAAAATTGGAAGTTGAATACTATATTGTTTAGAAAAAAAATCTATTGAATGTAAGTACAACTTCATTGAGAATCCTATTAGAAGGAGATGAATAAACTATCTATCTTTACATAGAGAATGTTTAAGTTGAATTGTTGAATAAGACTATGAAACTAGTTATGCAAATAACTGAGTTGTGTGAATAAGAAAATAATTGGATATGTGGATGAATGAAAATTTCAAAATGTGAATAAAGAGGGTTTGGATAATCCATGATGTTTTGAACATGAATGGTGTTGATACTAGAGGCTAAGTGAGACCCAGGATTCGGCAAAGTGATGAAAGTGATTATTGAATTTGAGAAGTGACCAATATGGGCTCTCGTTCTCGGTATATTGTTTAAGACCGATACTAGGGTAAGCTAGCTCTAGGTGGTATTATTATTCATATTTAAATTTAAGGATAGGCACTAGAAGAAGATGTGATGAAACTTGGGCAAATGTAAGTGGAGCACCTCTATATAGTCTGACTGTGGACTCCAGGACTATAGACCCAGTTTAACGGTGGACTCCGGGACTGTGGTTGTTTGTAAGGTGAGACGAGCCTTAATTAAACCCGGGACTACGATTGATCGGACGGTGGATTCCAGAATCATGAATAGTCAGGCGGATGGGAGGCAGATCTCCAATATATGTATATACCGGGGCTAGAGTGGCACTTGCGGGATGTTCGCACGATGAGGATTCTGTATAGTTTGACGATGGACTCCAGAACTGGAATCCGTACTCGTAGAATGTCTAAACCTTACTTTTGTTACTGTAGTAGAATTTTCATAATGAGGAGTACGATAAGGGCTTGCCCTTAGACCTGTGTAGTATAGGATGCATAGAATCCAAACAAGTATGCATTAGTATCATCGTAGTGTAAATGTCTGCATTAGGCATTAAGTCATATCATACACTGATACGACTAGGATAGTCACTTTTTCTGGTTGCATTCAAGTTTGTGTTTGCTAAATTAAAGAATTGTTGTATTATAGCATTGTGTCAGTTGTATCCAACTGATATACCTACAGTTTTCTAGTTGCAGGATTGGACTTGGCATGGACTTGAAGTCACTATGATGAGTTGTTACAAGATTGAAGAGTTTTCATTATCATAGGTTGTATTGTATTCATTTATTTTCCGTTGTGCTGTTGTAAAGAACATCTTTTAGATAAAAAGTTTTGAATTTCTTATAAATTTGTATAAATTTGAAGTAAAAGATGTTGTATTTGCTACGAATTACCTGTGTTTGGAATTCGGGGTGTTACACAGCATGACGCCTATCTGAAGCTCCACCTAGAAACACTGCCCTCTCTCTCTAACTTAAGGTTTGGATTGATGTTTGGACATGGATTTGTGAGTTTTTTATATAGCTATTGATTTCGGTTTTGATTTTCTTTCTTTTTTGGTTCTGATTTGGTTAATTGTTAATTGTTGGTTAATTGTTAATTGTTAATTGTTAATTGTTAATTGTTAATTATTGGTGATCTTTATTATTGAGTTTGAGATTGGGTCTGATGTTTACACTTTATGGTTTTGTTTAGATTAACAATTCTTCGAAAATAGCAAGATTAACAATTTTGCCAGTTGTTAATCCATCATTACTAACTTTAAATTCTCCGACAGAGATTTTGTATGATGGCCTTGAAGCACTCATCCAACTGCAACCACCATCAGATTGAGATTTTGTAGTTTTTTGTGGTAAAAGCTTTCTTTGTATTTTGTGATAGAAGAAGAAGAAGAAGAAGAAGGAGTAATGATGTTCAAATTATGATGTAAAGTGTACACCATTTTAATCTATAAGGAGAATTTGAGATATTATGTTGGTTGAAACATTGTATGTACACCATTTTAGCTTTGCAAAATTTCCGATGCGCTATTTTGGATAACATAAACATATAGTATCTTGTTTGGTCAGTTGTATGTTCAGGTTTTTTCAGAAATTGTTCAGCTGTATGATCACTCTATTAACATAAACACTAGATTCTTCCCTTGTATTGCAAATGGAAGAAGAAGGAATTATATACATTATTATGCATGCAGTCTCTACTATTTCTGATCCAGCAGTTATTAGAACATGCTTTGAATATCACTTCTTCAATATTTGTGGCCAACAGAGGGTCACAAACTTCTCTACAGACTGGCTACCCTCTATCCCTCTACAGCAAATCTCTCACATCTTGTTGCTCCTTTCACCATAGAAGAGATCGAAAAGGCAGTTTTTGATATGAGTGCAGCTAAAGCTCCAAGCCTTGATGAATACTCTATGAGTTTTTTTCATCAACTATGGGACGTACTTCAAGCTGACATCTATAATCTCTTTCAAGGCATCTACAATGGGCAGGGAAATATAGGAATATTGAATTATGCAGACATTATACTGATTCTCAAATGTGAAGGGGAAAATACAATCTCTGAATTCAAGCCAATTAGCATTCTCAACTGCTCTTTCAAGATATTCACCAAGCTGCTGGAAAATAGACTGGGTCCTCTACTTCATGATCTTGTCTCCTCCTCTCAAAGTGTCTTTCTCAAAGGTGAATCCACTCTGGACTGTTTCCTTATAGCTCATAAAAAGATCAATTTATATTCAAAGAAGAAATATAATGTGGCGATGCTGAAGATTGACTTTAAGAAGCCTTTTGACTTAGTTAATTGTGAACTTCTTGAAGAACTACTCCTAGCAAGTGGCTTTGGCCCTAGATGGTGTGCATAGATACATGATATTCTCTTTACTGCCAAATCTTCAATCCTTGAAAATGGAGTCAGAGGAGATACATAGCAAGAGAGGGCTCAAATAAGGAGATCATTTATCTCCAATGTTGTTCATACTATTGGTGGATGTCCGAGCTAAAATGCTTCAACTGGGAAGAGAAAAGGGGGTCTTTTCTGCCTTGCAACTCAGAGCTCCACTCTCCCAGCTATCAGTATTACAATTTGCAGATGATAGTCTACTTTTCTGCAATGGAAGGGAAGAAGATATCATTAATCTCAAGCTATTACTTGTTTGGTTATACTTCTAGCTTAGATATCAATTTCTGCAAATCATCCTTGGTTTTCTTTTGCTTTTCCTTGAATAAGCAAAGATATTTTTCTCAAAAAACAGAAAATCTGCTAGTGAAATATCTGGCAATACCACTTTTTAAGAAGAAGCTGAGCAAGAGGGAATGTCAACTAGTTATCATGAAGATAGAGAAGAGACTATCATCTTGGAGAGGCTAAATGTTCTCCAAAGGAGGAAGACTGATCTTAATAAACTTTGTTCTCACTGCACTGCCACTTTACTTTGTTTCTTTCTTCAAGCTAACAACATGGGTGATTAGGAGAATAGACCAACTCCGAAGTAGGTTCTTATGAACTAGAGAAGATTCTGATTGCATAGACAAACTAAATCTTCATTGGAAGAGAGTCTGCAAGACAAACACAAGGAGGTCTAGCACTCACTTCCTTAAGTTGGAATTCTATGTACCAGGATCAAGTCCAGGCAAGCCTTTAGGATTCGGGATATTGGATCTGAAATGCTTCAACAAGTCTCTCGTCATGAGGTGGAAGTTGTGTTGTAATCCATCTTCCCTTGAAGCATCTGTGTAACCCCCATTCCCGATAATTAGTATTTTCCGTATATTTTCTATAATTTGATTTTTTATAAATTTATTTTGTGCTAGATTCATTTGGGATCTTGTATTAAAGTGTTTTCTAATCGAGATTTTATTCATTTTGAATAATGGTATATTTGAACTTGTTTTCTATCCCTAATTGATCGACTATTCATATTATTAATTTTCGGATTTTAATAAATTGTTAAACTCAAATTCTACTTTGATGCATATCAATATTATTATTATTATTATTGTTATTCTTATTGCTATTGGTATTAATATTTGTTATTACTGTTGTTATTATTATTGTTATCGGTATTATTATTTTTATCATTATTATTAGCATTATTATTATTATTATTTTGTTTTAAGCCCGAACATGCTTAATTATATATGCATTTCACTATTCGATTTAATGTATATATATACATATGTATGTATATTTTAAATACCCTATTATTCTTTCTTGATTATTTTCTTTTGATTAAATTTATTCATAAAAAAATTTGGTTTTTCTTGATTGAGCTTTTCTTGTTGAACCTATTTTCTTTTATTAATTATGGATATTTTTATTGGAACTCTATTGATTTTGATCTATCTCTTAATCGAACCCTAAAACCCAATTGCAGTTTGTTCTCAACCCAAACTCACTATTATTGGATCCTAACCCAATAACCCAACAATTTACTTGTATTCTATAAATACAACCCTAATACAAACCCTAAGAACACAAAATTGCAAATTCTAGCCGTCAATTCTCTCTCCTCTCTCCCCTTTCTCTTTCCTCTTTGTTTCTCTCTTCCCGATCAGACCCAAACCCCTTTTACTGTTCACCCATCTTCCCCATCACTCCCGACCTCTCCGGTGCCACTCCGTCGACCTCTCCCCAGCGTTGCAACCCTTTCTTCCTTCCCGTCGAGCTCCGTCGTTCCCTGTTCTGCTGTTCAATGGCAGCAGCAATACCCCGACCCCCCTGTCTTCTCTGTTCCCCTTCCCGATCGTCAGCACCGGTCGATGCCTGCCCCCTCGCCAGCAATGCTGCCTACCCCGCCGCTGCCCTCCCCCTCGACCTCCAGTGCCGTCGTCGCCCAGAAACCCCCTGGTCTTCACCGTTGATGCCGCTATCTCTTTGTGCTGTTTGGTGTTCGGGATTTGAGTTGCTATGTGTTTTTCAGGGAGTAGAAGGGAGGATTTGATTCGCTGATCGCTGTTTGGTGTTTTGCGGGGTAGGAGTGGTTGATGTTGATGTTTGCTGTTGTGTGGGGGGGTTTTGTTGTGTTGTTTTGGGTTGCACGTAGTTCGCACGTGCTATTCCATGTGTTCGTGGGTTCGTTGCTTCGGGATTCTTATCACATTATTCTTGGTATTCGTTTTCATCGTCTAACAAGAAAGTCACCATTCTCTTGAATTGCTAACTGAATCAAATTCAAGTTTTGTTGAAACTCTTGCAAGTAGATCTCTTTGTTATCGTATTATACATTGTTCATCTCTTTCGTTGGGTTTATTGTAGGTTTACACGAGCTAACCCCAATATTCTTGACATCGTGCCAATTTGATTCCAAAAGTATTGAATCTTGGATACATCATATAGTTTGGATAATAAGGTTATACATATACTCGCGACACAAATAAATTATTGTAGAGACAATTGCTAGGTTGTGTGTTGTTTGACCGATCGATGATTGGATATGGTTAGTATTGATGTATGTGTGTATTATAATTTTTATTGATCATGTTATCACTTCATCATGCTGATTATAAAGTTTATCGACTAGTAGAATTATTACTCATCATGTTTAATTAATTTATTTACATGAAAATATCCTAAAACTTGTATCTTGCTTGCTGCCTGAAATTTGTCTGTTGTTTTTGACCCAGTAAACGACGTTAAATTAAAATATTTTCTGAACAAGAATTGTAGCCTTATCTTTCTAGTTTCCAGAACATATTGAATTTCTGAATTCCGAGTTATGTAGCAGAAGTTATGTCCGTTTTACTACAGCTGTGTTTTTAATTTCAGATTTTCAGATTCTTGTATCCTTCATGTTTAAAGAGTAAAAATATTGATCAAATGATAAAATTTTGCTCTGAAAATTTCTAGACTGTTGCTTAACATGTTTAGGACTCCAGAAAATATTTTTAATGAATTTATTATGGAGTTTTTGCTGTTTCTAAAATTATAATAACATAATGTCGAAATTCTGCATGAACATAAAATCTGTAAAGAAAAATATGATTGACGTAGCTACTGTTGTCGAATTTTGAACTTTAAATATGCGTTGGAACCGTGTAGAAGTCTAGTTTCTAGAATTTCTGACGGATTCAGTTTTTGATTTCTAAAACAACGGAAAACTGTATTTTTATATAGACTACTCTTGCTTTCCAGAATTTTATATTCCAATTTTTAATAGTTTAATTATCCTATATCATTGTATTGCATGAATTGAAGTGTATATGTTGCATTGGATGGTGTTCTATTGTTATCATTCTAATTGTCTCACTTCAAGTTATCGTCCTATTGTTCTCCTATTGATACTATTGTTCATCTCATGTCTCATATTGCATATTGTATTATTGCATTGATAAAATAATTAACAAGTCAGGGTTTCAGGGTTAACTTTGGTAGTGGACAATATAAGGACTGTACTCAGAGGAGGGCCTGTGTTTCCCTATTTATTGGTCTATTGGTCTATTGGTCTATTGGTCTATTGGTCATATCAGTCATCGATTAATTGTAGATTACTTACTATAGTATCTCGATTAATTCGGTCATCGGTCATTATTGAATATCGTTGCCGAGTACATGAACTATAAAATCCACCACTAACTCTAAACGTAACTTGTTTGTATATAGCAATCATGTGATAAATAGATGGGACGCATGAAGTGCTACATTAGTTAGGATTAACATGATTAATTGACTTAATAGTTGCATCACATTGACACTGCATATTGTTCATTATTATTCCTACTGATATCGAATATTGGCTGTGTTACCGTTATTGATCATTGATTACCGTTACCGAATATTGAACCATTGTTTATGGCCATTGCATCGATTACCATGATATTGATTATCGTGCCATGTTATTGATTCCTATTGATCCATTGATTCATTATTATACTGTTATTCCATTATTCTCTGCTTTCTCTACTTATTGTCCATAACTTACTCTAAGGACAATTTTTCTTCTCTTTTTAGATGAAGTGTACACAGGTTATGAAGGAGAATTGCTTGCTGGGATTGGAGAACAGACATTCTAAAGACTTAATACTTTTTAATTGCTTATTGCTTAAATGAACTTATTGTATTGAGACTTGTTACTATTGTATTGGGATTTATTATTGTTTTGGACTTATATCCCGAATATTGCTATTATTGTTTCTAGATTTTGGATTATTATTGTATTTGGATATTTCATATTGTTTGTTCCAAGTATTATTGTTCATGAGATTATTATTGCTTGCGCATTTGTTCTGTATTGATTATATTGTTGAGTTGATCGGATAAACAGCTTATGGAGTCATTCGCTGGGCCAATGTTACGTGCTCGTATTCCGTATTTTTGGGAAGCGGGGCATAACACTCTGTCCTACATTCCTTGTATCATAATCAAACTACCAGCTCTTACATTTGCCCAGCTTATACATTTGAGTTCTGGAAAGGTATCTTCCCCTTAAAAATTCAATCTTGGTGATGGTAGAAGTATACTCTTTTGGCAACACTACTGGTTGCAGAGCTCATCTATACTTCACTCTTACTCCCTCATATCTTCTGCTGCAAGGAGTACAAAAGCTTCTCTCATCTTATAAGGGGATTGGATATAAGAGACCAGGTGTTGGAGACTGAGGCTCAGAAGACTAATTATCCAGCCTATGAAAAGGGAAAAAGATGCTCTACTTCAAGCTCTTCAAGACTTCTCTCCAAATCCAAACACTCCAAATAAGCTTATTTGGAAACATGATTAGTTTGGAGAGTATTTTGTGCACTCTGCATATAATTTCTACAATGATGGTCGACTTACATCTTCATATTTGAAGGCTACTTGGCAGTGTCATGCACCCTTGAAAGCGAAAACTTTTGATTGGATGTTTAGCAAAAAAGGATGGAATGGCCCCCAAACATGCATATCCTGTGCATATCAGCTAGAGACTAATTTTCACATCTTCTTCTATTGTCTCGTAGCAACAGCAATGTAACAATATTGTCTCACTAAGATACATATCCCATCACTTCCACAATCCATTGAGAAAGCCTCCTCCTCTTGGTGCTTCTCCCCAAACAACCAAACTCATGCACACCTGGTTACTTTACACTATTGTAGTTTGTTGGAGACTGTGGATAGAGAAAAATGCTAGGGTCTTTAATGCTTTATTTAGTTCTATTGATTTAGTTATATCTAAAGCTAAGCATTTGTTTGCTTCTTGGTTGAATGCAAGATAGGAATGATTAGCTTTTTGTCAAGTTCAAATGCCCTAGACCTGATGTTCATGGAAGGGAGAGCTAATAACCCAGTCTCACTCAGTACCAGCTTGGAGTGGCTTCTCTTGCTATAGAGGAAGAACAATTCAAGCACAAAGACTCATATCAAGTTCTAGTAATTGAGCTGGAGGAATTATAATTCCTACTTTGTGACTATTTCCTAATATTTCATGGTTCTGAAAACTCTTAAAACTCTGATCTTTATGCTTGCTATTTGTGAATGAGTTCAATTTCATTATCATGAGATCACTAGATTTGGGAAAGTCTGTATGACCTCCTTCTTGGTATAAGTAGAAGTGTACGACAATAGTCCTCTAGATTCTCTTCACACTAGTTAGGAGATAGATCTCTCTTTCCTCAATCGTTTCTTTCATGCCTCTGATCTAATTCACTCATTACTGTTGTAAATATGTTCTAACTTCTTATAAATGCATGTTGAGGTAGACATTATGTCTATCACTTTTTGGTCAAATATATATAGATATATATAGCGATATTTTAAAGATAGAGATACTTTATTATTATTATATGGATGGATTCTTAATTAGTAAAAATGTTTCACATGGCGAGGTAATAAGACATATATACTTGTTAGGTATTTAAAATATGCCACATAGCAATTTTTCGAAGAAAGAGATAATCTTTTATTATTATATGAGTTCTTAATTAATTAAAAGATGTCATATGGTAAAATTTTGGGTTTTTATAGGTGACATATGGCGAGATAATAAGATATAAATATTTTTGGTGGTTCTTATTAAAAGATGCCACATGTCGAACTCTGGGATGCTGAATAATCAGGGGCGGATCGGGGGGGGGGGGGGGGGGGGGGGGGGGGGGCGGGGGGCGGGGAGAGCGGGGGTATGCTACAGCCCCCCAAATATTTTGAGTATGCATGATTATTTTTTTTTTTGGAGATTATTAGCAACAGGAGATTATTAGCAACAGGCTGTTGCTAATAATCTCCAAAAAAAAAAAAAAATCATGCATACTCAAAATATTTGGGGGGCTGTAGCATACCCCCCCCCCCCCCCCCCCCCCCAATTCTATTTATTTTTTTGGGCCTATCTTTCCCTTCTTCCCTTCTTCCCTATTATTTTTTTAAAGCCCATTATGTATAAGCCCATTATTTGTTTAAGCCTATCTTTCCTTCTTTCCTATTACCTTATTCTCTCTGTCTCCTTCCAGTCCGGTTTTTAACTTTTGTTTTGAGTCATTGATCTTTCTCTCTTCTAGATCTTGATTCTTGAAGACTTGAAGCTTGATTGTTTAAACCCAAGATTAAGTAAGTCCAATTAACTAATTTCTTAGTATTCTACTATTTTTTCTTGATGTGATTGATAGTTTGAATTCATTCTTACATAGTAAATTTTGTTATAAACTTAGTGTTTTGAAAATATCATTTGTGATGTTGTAATCTATCTCAAGTCCCGACCCCCAACCCATTACTCATCCCTCCCAACAACACCATCATCATCTCCTTGAACGGATAAACAAATTGAAGCTTTACTAAATTTGACTGTTATTGAAGTGGCACACAAGTTGTTTGTTGAATTGCCATAAAGAAAACCACTTACTTTTGGTGTTTAGATTAAGTTTTCATACTAAATTAGAGATTTATAAGTTAGTTTTTTATGTTAATAGTTGGAAATAAATTAGTTTTTAGAATTTTAGGGCTTAGTTGAGCATATCACAATAGTTTTTATTTGTTTTATTTGTTTCAAGTTCACCCAATGTTCTTGGAGTTTTATTTATTTAAGTGAAATTTCTTGAAAGTAGGATTAATATTTTCATATTATGCTATTTACAGAAATTAAACTTTTGCAATTTGATAATATGAATAATGCAAAAAGGAAACAAACTACACCTTCCCTTCTCAACTTTTTTAGTAAAAAAAGTGTTGGTCAATCATCAAAGTTCCCAAGTTCCAATTTTGGATGATGTTTCAACATCGGATAATGTTTCAATTTCCATTCAACAAGAACCATCCATAGATGTGGATCTTAATTCTCTTGAGCGTGACCCGGCATTACGTCGTCCAATATGGTCTTATCCAATCAATCAACAAGACTATATTCGAAGATCGTATATAGATATGGGACCATGCCAACCGAAATTAGTTGAATATCCATGCTCATTAGATTGAAAACAATATCGGCGATTTCAATATCAATGGTTCACTCAATTCTCTTGGCTCGAGTATTCAGAATCAGAAGATAAAGCATTTTGCTTTCAATGCTATCTTTTTGACATTAATCCATCGAAATTTCCGACATTTACCATTGAAGGATTCCGAAATTGGAAGAGGGTTAACAATGGAGATAAATGTAGATTTATGCATCATGTAGGCGGGTCTTCTTCTGCATACAATTTTTCTATGCGCAAATGGGATAGCTTGAAGACTCCTACTGAACATATTGATAAAGTCTTGAATGCTATGTTTTCTGAACAAGTTAGGCAAAATCGATTGAGACTGAAAACTACAATAAGGAGTGTTATGTAGCTTGCATTGCAAGGATGTCCTTTTAGAGGCCATGATGAATCTGTTGAGTCTTCAAATCGGGGGAATTTTATTGCAATGGTGAAGGCTTTTGGTGAGGTGAATGAATAAATTGGCAAAGTAGTGTTGGAAAATGCTCCTGAAAATGCGAAATATATAGCACCAAATATCCAAAAAGAGATCTTACACATTATTGCCAATATTGTGAAGAGGAGGATACAAGAAGAAGTAGGGGATGACAAATTTTGTATTCTTGTTGATGAAGCTGTTGATGAATCTGGTAAGGAACAAATGGCTGTGGTTTTAAGGTTTGTTGATTCTGTCGGATTTATTCGAGAAAGGTTTTTTGAGGTTGCCAGTGTTTGTGATACTTCGGCGTTAACACTCAAAACAACCATTTGTGATGTTCTTGCTCGTTACAATCTTCAAATTGAAAATCTGCGTGGTCAAGGATACGATGGTGCTAGCAATATGCGTGGGGTGTGGAATGGACTACAAGCATTGTTTCTTAGAGACTGCCCATATGCCTATTTCGTACATTATTTTGCTCATAGGTTGCAACTAGCATTACTTGCAGGGGCTCAGCAAGTACATGATGTTTGGTTATTTTTCTCAAGTTTAGGTGCAATTGTTAAGTTCGTTGGTGTTTCTGTTAAATGTCATATGGAATTAAAATCGGTTCGAAAAGCAGAGATAGCAGATAAACTAGCATCTGGGAAACTTGGTTCTAGAAGAGGTGCTAATCAGAAATGTATTTTGCAACGGGCTGGAACAACCCGTTGGGGCTCCCACTTTGCTTCAGTAAGTAGCTTGATTGATATGTTTGATGCAACTTCTACAGTTTTTGGTAACATTATTCATAATGGAAACGGTTTTTAAAATTAAAGGTGAAGCTAAAGGTCTATTTAAGGCAGTAAGGTCCTTTGAATTTTGTTTTATCGTGCATTTGATGTTTAAAGTGATGGGTATCACCAACACTCTTTGTTTAGAATTGCAGCACAAATCTTTAGACATCTTAAATGCAATGGATTTAGTCCCATTAACAAAAGCAGTAC
The DNA here is from genome assembly GCA_017893485.1 of Hemerocallis citrina. Lineage (NCBI taxonomy): Eukaryota > Viridiplantae > Streptophyta > Magnoliopsida > Asparagales > Asphodelaceae > Hemerocallis > Hemerocallis citrina. The sequence goes on from CM030368.1 coordinate 87,020,670, forward strand.
TTCAGAAGTTGACGGAAAATGATTGGGAGACTTTTATCCAAGATTTGATTTCATTTTGTGAGAAACATGGTATTTTAATACCTGATGAATGCTCCATACATGGATGGTTCTGGTCGCTCTTGTCAACAACGAGATAATATCACATTTCAACATTACTATCATGTTGATATCTTCAATGCAGTAATAGATTTTCATATTTCGGAGTTGTGGAGCAGGTTTTCCGAGTCGACAGTTGAACTACTTATTCTAAGTACAGTTTTAGATCCTATTGATGAGTTCAAATCATTCAAGATAGATGATATTTGTACTCTTGCAGATAAGTTCTATCCTGAAGATTTCACCACAACTGAGTTGTATGCTTTGAGAGTGGAGTTACAACATTATGAGGTCGATGTGATTCGTCATCCTTTGTTTCAGAATATGTCTTCTCTTTCTGAATTATGTCAGAAGTTGGTGGAAACAAAAAAATCAAGGATCTATTTTTTGATTGATAGACTCATTCGCTTGGTGTTGACTCTTCCTGTTTCAACGACAACAACAGAGCGTGCATTCTCCGCTATGAAACTTGTTAAAATGCCAATTCGAAGCAAGATGGAAGATGATTTTCTTACAGATTGTTTGACAATCTTTATTGAGAGAGATTTTATTGAAGACATTGATTTTGATGTGATTGTTGATGAATTTTACTCTATCAAATATCGTCGAGTGCAACTAAAATGATATAAGAATGTATATTTTGAAAGATGTGAAGAATTTGGTATATCCCTCTAGTATTTATAATAAATTTATATATTTTTTGATTTTTGAATGTTACATTGTATTGAGGAAAAAAATTACCAGCCCCCCTCACTTTTCAATCCTGGATCCGCCCCTGTGAATAATTATAATTAGAAAAACTAAATAACCATAATAATAACTACGAATAATTGGACGCGGATTCAAGCAAAGATAATTTGGGGCAGCGGCGGACTCATAACTTTTTTTTATGCGGGGTCGAGATATATACTAATAGAAACAACTCAAATTAAGAAATAAGCCCTCCAAAAATAAGTTATGATCATAACTTTTTACATTCATTCTATCAATGTGGAATTTAATACCTTATCGTTCAACATATTGTGGAAGCTCTTTTTTTTAGCTAAAATAATATTTTATTATGCCATTAGTTTTTTAAAAAAATATTTAAATTAAATGAACATCTTGTTGATATAGCTTTTCATTCAGATGTATTTCTTCTTGTTATACAAATTTGTACAAACATTTTTGCTTTTAGTTAAGACATGCTTCTTTAAATTAACATGTTTTTCTAGTAAGCATACTACTCTTAGCTCAATAAGTTTATTCAGATTACTTTAAGACAACATATAATTAATAGAAGAGGATTTTGTAAATAATTTAAAAGGGAATGGTGGTTAAAGTGTATAAGGATTACCCAAAAGATTTAAAAGCAAATAAGTGAGTTAACTGAGGGCTTAAAGTAAATTTTCTTTAACCTAGGTAGCACCGGTATCGGGTCGGATCGGGTCGGGTCGGGTCCTACACTATCCACACCTAGACCCGCTCCTGCATGGATCCAAGTATTTGACCCAGACCCTGACTGTGAGAACCATGTCCGAGCCTGGGTCCTATCAAAAATATGCTACCCATTCGGGTAATGATTCCAGGTAATACTCTGACCTTTTTTTTTTCTCGGGTCTGGTTCTGTTCCGGGTTTTGGGTATATCAAAATATTTTAGTTCCTAACTCTTGCAATTAAATTAGCAATGTTCTCAACAAGAAACCAATCCGCTAGATGAGCAACAAACCACATAAAAATTTTACCATAATTTTCCTATGTTTATTTAGTTATAAATTCTCCATAGCAAAATCAAAAATTAGAGTTTGATAAATGGGGAGAACATCAATGTCTTGGAAAACTACACCAAAATCATCCAACAAGTCTAGTTACCCATCCACTCATGCACACAGCCATCAGATTATCAATAGTTACTCCTCAAATCATATTACAAACCAAAATACTTTTACTTGAACGGATAACTAGAAATACTAGTAATTTACACGTCTTCGTAAATATATATTTTTTAAAATAAAATTTTGATATAGTCTGGTCTCGAATCTGAGATATCTTTTATATTAGTTATGCACGAATAATGCACGTCTTAATATTTTTTTTAAAAATAAAAACCCTAACATAGTGATGACTCAAATTTAATGTAGTCTGGCCTCGAATCTGAGACATATTTTATATTAGTTATGCACGAACAATGCACGTCTTAATATTTTTAAAAAAAATAAAAACTCTAACATACTGATGACTCGAACTTTGAAACCTCATTCATATTAGTTATGCACTGTGTCATATGCGTTGATAGATTGACAAATGCACTAAGGCCTTTGATATGGGTCAGATGACGTGGCCCCTCCTGGGCCACAAGATCCCCTCAAAGAGCGCTCACCGCCGGATCATCCGGGTCTGCCACGTCAGCCTGGAAACCACCCGGGCCTCCACCACATCAGCCCTAAACCACCCCGAGCCCATACCACGTCAGCCCTATACCGCTTGGGCTTCTACCATGCCAGGCCCACGGGCAACCGAGTTCAGGCCCGGCCCCAAACGGGTCCAGACCCGGTTGGCTACTTCTATAAATACCAGACCCTCTACCCCTTTTCCAAAGGTAATAATCTTTTCCCTCTCAAACCCTAGTTACTGTTACTCTCTTTCAGTAGCTGACTAGATCGTCGGAGGGCCTACCACCGGGACCAACCCCGGTGTTTCTAGACCGAGTGCAGGTACACAAGACCTCTGGATCCGAGCATCCAGATCCGAGCCGATCCTCTAGATCCAAGCCGAGCTTCCAGTCTCCACCTCACTCCCGCCTACTCTAGAACCGTAGCCCGGCTGAGGGCGGCTAAGGGTCGGGGCACCATCCGCACCAAAGCTTTCGCCAAAAATACAAATCGAGAAGAACTCACACCTGGTGCATCCACACCCCCCAAAAACAAACCGCATCAGGTTGGCATCGTATGTGGGAACCTTAGTGCAGACGCCGGTCCGAGCTCAGCCATCAATGGTATCCCGTCAATCCGAGCTCACATCGAACCCAAGGCCAGGAGAGCTGTCACCTCTGTGTGTTGTCAGGACGTCCCTCATCAGGACGTCCCCGCCGATGCTCATGGATCCAACAATCCGAGGGTCAGCCGCGGACACCAGTCGGGTGCCTCCCGTTCGGTCGTACCCAACGTACGCGGGGTCATCCGAAATCGACAAGCAAGCCGGACTAGGGGAGGGGCCGCTTCCAACTCGATCCCGAACCATCCCAGACCTCTGCCCCAAGGGCGGGAGCCGGCACTCAGCTGCGTCGGCCGGAGGCCACCGGCCCAACATACCCAGGCTGAACGAGCTCCGACCACCCACCAGGAGTCCCACGACTTCCGGAAAGAGATCGTGGAGCTATCCGGGGGACCCCCATCGATGAGACGGTTCATCGCTCTCACTCGCGTTCGGACGTCGAGGCCAGCGCGTCCCACGGCCCGACAGTCCCGCCGGAGTATGACGATGACGTCTTGAAATGGAAGACCACCTCGCCCACTTCGGCGACGGCAGCCCGAGGCCAGCCCAGGGCCACAGGCCCACCCGACTTCCTTTCTCCACTGCCATCTTGCAGGCGAAAATACCCGGGAATTTCCACCCACCACAATTCGATACTTATGACGGCGAGGGTGATCCTGCTGATCACATGGAAGGCTTCAAGACCCTCTTGATGATTCACAGCGCATCAGATCCCCTCCTGTGCTGTGCCTTCCCTGCTACCCTCCGGGGTCCGGCTCAGGAATGGTTCTCCAAGATCACCCCCAGCTCTATCTACTCTTTCGACCAACTGGAGGCCGCCCATTTCGTGACCAGCAGGAAGGCCGAGAAGACGAGCATGTCCCTGCTAGGCCTCCGACAGAAGGAAAGGGAGTCGCTCCGGCTGTTCGTCCGAAGGTTCACCACTAAGGTAAGGTCTGTCTCCTCCCTCGACCCAGGGGTCGCCTCGGTAGCATTCCGCCACAACGTCCGGCACGGCCAGCTGAAGGCATCCCTGGCAAAGAAACCTCCGACCGATTTCCCTGACCCCCTCAACCGGGTCGAAAAGTACATCCGGGCCGAGGAGGCCCTGAATCCAAAGGACTCCATGGAATTTCCCGGAAAGGAGAAATGCAAGGCCGACGAGGTGGAACCAGTAAAGAAAGTCACAAAAGACGGGGGCGTCACGAAAAGGGTCCTTCCGGTCCCCCGCTTCGAGAGGTACACTCCACTGACACAGAACGTATCAACTATCCTCTTAGCGATCGAAGACAGGGACCTCATCCAATTCCCTCCTCGCGACCAATAACAACAGAAAGAGGGATCAACGGTTCTACTGCCGCTTCCATCAAGACAACGGGCACGGCACCGACCATTGTCGTGCCCTGAAGGACGAGATCGAGGCCCTCATCCAACGTGGGTACCTCCGAGAGTTCAAACGGGAAGATGCTTGGGACCAGAGGGACATGAGGAACAGGAGGCCTTCCCTTCCTTCTCGAGCACTCAAATAGCATCCCGAGCGGGACGTCGAGCCTGAAGAACCCGAGGGTCAATCCATCTTGCATTGCGTCCATGGAGGGCCCATGGGAGGGGAGTCCAACACTTCCCGCAAGGAATTCGTTCGAGGGGTTAATGCCGTCTAGGGCCCCTTCTCCCCCCAGGTCCAGCAACTCTCTGTCTCCTTCTCTGGAAAAGACCTAGAGGGAGTTCTGCTTCCGCACTGCGATGCGCTCGTCATCAGTCTCAGCATGGCAAACTTTGAGGCCCATCGCATCCTCGTGGACAACAGGAGCTTGGTAAACATCCTCTTCCTGGAGGCATTCGAGAACCTAAAGCTCTCTCGGCATAAGCTGAAGCCAGCCAGGTACACATTGCACAGATTCTCCGGCATCCCGGTGCCGATCGAGGGGATCGTGACCATGGATGTCATCGGGGGTACGACCCCTAACAGGCGAACCGGGTCGATAGACTTCATGGTTGTAAACGTCAAGGCAGCCTACAATGCCATCCTCGGCCGTCCCGAGCTCTGCTCCCTCCAGGCAGTTCCCTCGACCTACCACCGAAAGCTGAAATTCCCTACCAAGTCAGGTGTCGGAGTTGTTCGAGGGAACCAAGAAGCGGCACGATCGTGCTACATGATGGCAATCGGGGGTGGTGTGTTCCCCCTGGATGCCGTTGAGCTATAGCCCGAAAGAACCCAGCCAGAACCTGAGCTGGCAGACGAGTTAGAAGAAGTCTCGTTCGAGATAGAGGACGCGTCAAAGTGTTTCCGAGTGAGCTGCTCCCTTGCCCCCAACCTCAAATCTACCCTAATCGAGACCTCTTCGCCTGGAAGACCTCCGATATGCCCGGTATCTCTGAGGACCTCATCATGCACAAACTCAGCGTAACCCCCGGCTCGAAGCCGATCGTCCAGAAGCGACGTAAGTTCGTCCCGGAGCGGAGCAGGTGATGAAAGCGGAGGTGGACGAACTCTTGTCCGCTCATTTCATACAGGAGGTTAGCTACCCTGAGTGGCTGGCGAACGTCGTAATGATCACAAAGGCAAGCGGGGGCTGGAGGATCTGCATAGACTTCACGGACCTCAACAAGGCATGCCCTAAAGATCCGTTCCATCTCCCCAGCATCGACGCTCTGATCGATGCTACATCGAGTCACGAGCTCCTTCTTTCATGAACGCCTTCTTAGGCTATAACCAGATCCGAATGTTCCCTCCCGATATAGCCAAGACGTCTTTCGTCACAGACCAAGGTCTTTACTGCTACCGGGTTATACCCTTCGGACTGAAGAACACCGGCGCTACTTATCAGAGGCTCGTTAACCGATTCTTCAATGATCAAATTGGGCGTAACATGGAGGTATACGTCGATGACATGCTCGTCAAGAGCCAGCAGGGACAGGATCACGTTGCCGACCTGGAAGAGGCCTTCGGGGTCCTCCAGACCCACAATATGAGGCTCAATCCGGCGAAGTATGCATTCGGCATCTCCTCGGGAAAATTCCTCTGGTTCATCATCAACCAGCGAGGCATCGAGGCGAACCCCAAAAAGATCCAGGCCATAATAGACATGGCCCCTCCCAGAAACATCATAGAAGTTCAGAGGCTCACGGGAAGACTGGCGGCCATCGGCCATTTCCTCTCCACGTCCGGAGAGAAGTCCCTCCCATTCTTTAAGGCTCTGCGCGGAACCGAAGGCTTCGAGTGGGGTACTCAGCAGCAAGAGGAGTTCGCCAAATTGAAAGAATACCTCGCCAACCCTCCTCTCCTCAGCAAACCCAAACCAGGTGATCCCCTCTTGCTTTACCTTTCGGCTTCGAAAAATGTGCTCAGCGCTGTCCTCGTTCGAAAAGAGGAAGGAGTCCAAAAGCCTCTGTACTATGTGAGCAAGGTTCTACTTGCCGTCGAGACCAGATATTCTAGAATGGAAAAGGTAGCATACGCCTTGGTCATGGCCGTACGGAAGCTCTGCCCCTATTTTCAGGCGCATTCAGTCCAGGTGCTCACGGACAGCCTCTGAAGGCCGTGCTCTATAAGCCTGAGAGCTCCGAATGATTAGTCAAATGATCGATCGAGCTCAGTCAATACGACATCGGCTATCAGCCAAGGATGGCCATCAAAAGGCAGGCCCTCACCGAGTTCATCACGGAATGCACCATCTCTGAGCAACCCAAAAGTAAGGAGGCCGACCAGACATGGGAAGTTTACGTCGATGGTTCCTCCTGCGAAGTGAGGAGTGGTGCGAGCATCATTCTGCGGGTCCCGACAGTTTCCTCCTTCAATATTGCCTCCGCCTCAACTTTCCGGCCTCTAACAACAAGGCTGAGTATGAGGCCATGATCGTCGGGCTCACCCTGGCGTATCAGGCCGATGCAAGATAGATCAGGACCTTCAGCGACTCTCAGCTCGTGGTCAACCAGATCACCGAAGAATACGAGGCCCGTGAAGATCGGATGATCAAGTACCTAGCTGTGGTCCAACGGCTATTGACGTCCTTCGACGAGTCGGCGATCTTAAGGATCCCCAGGGAGCAGAATGCCCAGGCCGATGCTCTGTCAAAGTTAGCTTCCTCGTCCTTCGAAGGTCTCGACTGCACCGTCCTGATCGAAGTACTCCTAAAGCCGAGTACAGACTTCCCGAAGACTCTCTGCATTGAAGACGGAACTCTTCCTGACGACTGGACCACTCATATCAAGAAATTTCTAATCAAGGGAGAGCTCCCCGAAGACCGAGCTGAAGCGAGGCGGGTCAGGGTCCGTTCAGAAAGGTTCGTCGTGATCAACGCAACCCTCTTCAAAAGGTCATACACAACGATGGACGGAAGACCCTACCTCCGCTGTCTAACCCCCGATGAAGCAAAGTATGCTCTCAAGGAGCTACATGAAGGAATCAACGGGTGCCATATAGGAATCCGCTCGCTCACGCGAAAGGCTTTGAACCACAGGTACTACTGGCCCACGATGCTACAAGATGCCCTCGCCCTGGTGAAGAAGTGTAACCCCTGTCAACGGTTCTTCCCTGTGAAAAGGGCTCCACAAGTGAACCTCCGTTCCATGGCCAGTCCGACCCCCTTTGCAATGTGGGGGATGGATTTGGTAGGCCCATTTCCGAAGGCAACGGGCCAACGAAAGTTTCTCATAGTGGCAATCGATTACTTCACGAAGTGGATCAGGGCCGAGCCATTAGCCACGATCACCGAGCAGCAAACCCAACAATTTTTTTGGAAACACATCGTCTGCCGGTTTGGGATCCCACAGGTGCTCATTACAGACAATGGGACTCAATTTGCGGGTAAACATTTCTGAAAGTTCTACGAAGATCTCGGGATCTAGCAGCATTTCTCTTCGGTGTGCCACCCGTAGTCAAACGGTCAGGCCGAGAACGTGAACCGCCAAATCCTTGACGGCCTCAAGAAATGACTCGATAACTCTTCCAAGGAATTATGGGTCGATGAGCTGCCGAGCGTTCTCTGGGCCCACCGAACAACGAAGAGAATCCCCAGGGGAGAGTTGCCATTTAATCTAACATACGGTGTAGAGGCCGTCATTCCCCTAGAGATTGGATCCCTTCGCCCTGGATCATGGACTTCGATGAAGCAAACAACTCTGCACGTCTACGAGCCGACCTAGATCTCATAGACGAGGTCAGGGAGAAGTCTGCCATTAGAAGGAACACCTCCCAATAGAGGATCAAAAGGTTCTACAACAAAAAGGTGCATCCCACCGACATCAAGCTCGGAGACCTCGTCCTCCAGAAGCTGGCGGTATCCAACCCCGGCCAAAAGAGGAAACTGGTCCCAAACTGGGAGGGCCCATACAAGGTATCTGGGATCGTGCGCCCGGGGACGTACCGCCTAACCAACCCAGAAGGCAAGGCTGTCAAGAGGCCCTGGAACGTAGAGCTCCTCATCAAATTCCTAGAAGGGGAGGGTTATCTTCTACATCCCATGTAAATTATGAAGGGTGTAATCGGCACGTCGTGCCTTGGTTTTTGTAAAGTTCAAATATGATGTAATTATGCCAGCTTTCTTAAAACAAGTTTTGGCTTCGTATTAGTTCTCATTAAAAACATGTCTCGTTCTCGACACTCGGAAGAATCCGCGAGCCACAAAAGATTTTCCAACAAACTTGGGGCTCGGCGCTCGGATAGCACCGCGAGCCACAAAAGCTTCTCCTACAAGCTTGAGGCTCGGCTCTCGGATAGCACCGCGAGCCACAAAAGCTTCTCCTACAAGCTTGCGGCTCGGCGCTCGGATAGCACCGCAAGCCACAAAAGCTTTTCCAACAAGTTTTGGGAGCTCGTCGCTCGGATAGCACCGCAAGCCACAAAAGCTTCTCTTACAAGCTTGAGGCTCGACACTCGGAAGAATCCGCTAGCCACAAAAAGCTTCCCCTACAAGCTTAGGACTCGGCATTCAGATAGTACCACGAGCCGCAAAAAGCTTCCCTTACAGGCATAAGTCTCAGCATCCGGGTGGTATCGCTAGCCGCAAAAACTACACCCTTGCCATCTTCCTGAGAACAAGTGTGGGGGCTCGTCGTCGGCCCCAAGCAAGGCCGTGGCTTTCTTCAAAGCCACTCGATCGATAAGCTCGGCGATGACCTTCAGCTACGCCCATTACCGGCTTTCTCCCCGGTGTGGGGGCTCGGCATCTGCCCCTAGCATGGTTTGGGCTTCTTCAAGCCCATCAACCTGTGCGCACGGCGGCAACCGCCAGCTACACTCGTACTGTCTTCCTGAGAACAAGTGTCGGGGCTCGTTGAAGGTTGCTCAATATTCTTAGGAGTGAATTTGTCTTGCATTGGTACTCGATTTGGTACTTCCTCACTTATTGTTGCCTTTGGAATGGTTCGTGGTTTTTGTGGTTGTTTTAGTTTGTGCAGAGTGTGCTCTATCTCTTGATCAATAGGTAGTAGCTTGGGATGAAGTGATCGTCTCCCGTGCATACACCAAAGTCATGTAGCCTCTAATTGGACCGTACCTAAAAAAAAATTAGAGTTTTCAGTAAATACGCTATTATTTTTTTATTTTATTTTTTTTATTGATTTGCCAGTTAATATACTAACAATCCTCGGCAACGGCGCCAAAAACTTGTTGATTTTCCAGAGTTATCTAAGTGAATAAATAATCTGAACACAAATTAAAACCTCGCAAGTATACAAATCGTTTGACAGAAATATAGTATTAGACGAGGTCGAATGCACAGAGATTGTAGTAAACAACTCACTAATCAATTCAAAGATGTTTTCTTTGCTTGTTTGTTGTTATTCACTTTTGTTTTGGTATCTCCTTTTTTTATGAATGAAGAGGATTAAAAAATTAGAATGATAACTCCTACTTAAGAGGGTGATCAAGGTGATTTTTTAGAGCAAAAAAAAAAGAAATCTATCTAAGAGTTGGGGCATTGATTTCCACTTTTAGTCATGTATTCTAAACCACACTAGTGCACAACTATAAATCATTTTGACTTGCTCATGTTGTCAGTTATAAAGGTGTGATATCTACACTTTAAAATTGGTGATTTCCTTAAGCCTCGAATTAGGCATGGTATCTACACTAATTCTTTTCTTCCTTTAAAGTATTTAGCATGATATCTACTAAGTTGCACTTCAAGAAAGCATGACAATAATGAAAATTGACAAACACATAAAGAGCTAGAACATGGTATCTATTTTAGCTCTTTATGTTGATTAAACTCTAGAACCCAAATGAGTCCTTGTGTTACTAATCATGAACACTAGACTCGATCATCTAAATCTGCTCATGTAACAAACTCAAAATATATAATGTATATGGTGATCAATCATAACACAACAATTATCAAGAGTGACACTATAAGTATGGTTTAATCAATGAGCATCAAAATGAGCTAACTGTGCATTAAAAGGGGTTTAAAATACATGACTTAAGCTTCCTTCATGCCCCAAACAAATTTAGTTACACTTGATCATAAATCTATTCAAACAAATGTTAAGAGATATATCGATTAAACTAGAAGAAAACATGATAGAGAAGTAACACCGTAGTTGTTTGCTCCTTTTCTAACCGTAGCTGATGCTAGATGATCTTCAATATACTCTTTCAATCAGCTTGTATATCTTCTATCTTCTCAGTTGCTCCTCTCCTCTTCGGATCCCCCTACCCAGTCTGTGTTTTCTTTTTTTTTTATAGCTTCCTTCTTCTTCTGCATATTTCTATCCCCAGATTTATGTAGTTGCAATCTCCTCAATATGGGGAATGGACTGAATCACAATCACCTTCATCAACAGCCAGATTCTGATTTGGTAACAAAATTCTTCAGCCAACTAACTAGCTTGTCTATGGGAATCTGCAGCTGTACAGTTCTGTTGTTTGCAAAGATTTCGAAATTTTCATTGCTCAATCTCTATTTGTGTGTGCAGATTTGGTTGTAGTAGAAGTCTTAGCTGTGAGGATTTATCTCAACTGTGCAGATCTGTATCTTCCTATTATAGCTCCTCCAAAATGATACTCTCAACTGCCTCTTATAGCTTTCCAAAAATCCAGGCTTCTACAGCTCCACAAAGATTTTGTGCTCTCCTTCTTGGCTTGTAGTCGACTGATTTAAAGGTCCAGCAGCTGTGCATTTTTTGTAAATCATTGTGAAGAAAGTCTCTAGTTGTGCTACTGCATAAACATGCACAACTGATGGAATTTGTGCACATGAAAGCAAAAGAGACCTTACATCTAACCTTACACAACTCATGTATCTGTGGTGTTAGGATTTTGAGATTTTGATAGCTGATACTGTAGCAAATCTGAAAGATGCACAGCTGTAGCATCTGACATGCACAGCTGATACTTGAGTTTATTTTGCCCTTCAAATACACTCCTTGTAATAGATAACTGCTATTTGAAGTGCTTGCAACTTCATCTTCAGCTTGGTTTCAAAAACTCTGAAAGCTTGCTTGAATTGAAGCTTTGATCAACATTAAACTTCACCACTCTTTTATTTACCAGTTGATGTAATGTCACACTTATTAGGAGATGAAAAGGGGAGTTGGAGAGGGAAGAAATGGATATTGTAAGCACTGAGGGGAAAATTTGTGGTAGTGCTACTGCATGCACAGCTGATACAAGCTGATACACGAACACAGTGGCAGTGAAAGAGAGGGAGAATTTCACACCTGCACATCTTCTTCTTGTAGAATTGAGCTGAACAATGAAATATCAACTTGTGTCAAGATGTTTCCCTCATCTTTTCATGTATTTAGTATGCTTCTTCTTTGATCTAAGCTTTTCATGCTTGAATCAAAAACCCCACACTTTCAACCTTGTTGACACAACTCTCCATCATGCCCCTAACAAACTTTTTGATGCAAAATTAAGGTTCTTCATTCCAGTGCTTCATCCTCACAGTGATAGATTAGTCCTGAGTAAATCTTGAATCCACTTAATTTAGTTGCTTCTAGACTGTTTCCTATAGAAAAGAAAAAAGAAGTATAAATTACCAGAGATAGAGAATTTAATTGTTAATTGCATTCAGATTATTGATAAAAAATATGGACATTAAAAGATTTATCACTCGTCATCGACCCCGAGCGAGGCCATGGCTTTCTTCAAAGCCACTCGACCATACGCTCGGCGACGACCTTCAGCTATGCCCATTACCGGCTTTCTCCCCGGTGTGGGGGCTCGGCATCTGTCCCCTGGCATGGTTTGGGCTTCTTCAAGCCCATCAACCTATGCGCACGATGGCAACCGCCAGCTACACCCGTACCATCTTCTTGAGAACAAGTGTGGGGGCTCGTCGTCGACCCCGAGCGAGGCCGTAGCTTTCTTCAAAGCTACTCGACCATACGCTCGGTGACAACCTTCAACTACGCCCATTACCGGCTTTCTCCCCGGCGCCCGCCTTCGGCAACTGCCCCGAGCTCCGAGTCGTTGGTTGACCCTCCTCTCACCCACGAGCAACTCGCGGTTTGCAGCTTTCAAAAGCCAAAACCCCAAATTGTTCGAGGGCGGCAGAGGAGCCACCGACCCAGGGCTCTCTCCGAGCTTCCGAATCAATTGATCGGCCCACCACTCACCAACGAACAACCTGGGGTTTCACGGCCCTCAAGGCCAAAACCCCGAATTGTTCGAGGGTGATTGGTGCACCACCAATCCGGAACCCTCGGGATAAAATTCTAATTCTAGGGCGCCCGCCTTCGGCAGGCACCCGAATCGTATGGCAGATAAGCCAATCCCAATTCCTAACAACCAACAAGGAGGGGATGGGGGTTATATAGCCCCCTCAGAAGCGCAGTTATTGCATCTGGGAAACCCAAATGACGGAAGGCAAAATGTTGCCGTTAATGCTTATCGAAAGGCGAAACGTCGCCATTAATGCTTATCGGAAGGCGAAACGCCACTAATTATGTGTTGCCTGACTAAAGTCGTCGTGTGGTCTTACCCCCTCGGCGGTGACCCCTTGCGAGGCCGAGCCCGGCAACAATTCCCACTCAATGAAATTATCAAGGTTAAAGAAGTCAGGAGTCTTCTTTATTATTATTCATCGCGCGCCCATAACGGTGGCACAAATACAATGAAAAGCTTACAAATCGCTCATACTCTGCTTAAAACTCAAATTCAACGCTTCCTTCGAGTTCCTTCTCACGCTCGGCCGGCACGATCGGGAAGGCTACCCCGCCACTGAGCTTTCGGCATCATCAGGCTGTGCTCCCTCCAATAAAAAGGTTGGAGATGGTCCTAGTACAGAATTGCTCGCCTCCTCGATCAAAACCGGAACCCAGCACCAGCTTCAACCTACGGATCTCCAACTCTTTCTCAACAACGGCCTCACAAAGAAAAGACTCCGAAGTTTACCGCCCACTCGAGGCATCCGAGATCGACCAGTTCGTCTCGATTACCCACCAGTCCCGGTCGGCTATGGCTTTCCTCAGACGAGAGAGCTCCAAGCCGAGCTCCCTGGACTTGTTCATGAAGTAATTCACTGCGGCCGCTCGGTCCCTATCCTGCTTTCGTTGGCAAGCCAGAGCCACCTCCATGGCCTCCGGCGCAGCTCAGAGCAAGGAGGCCTCGGCAGAAATATGGTCGGCACCGAGGCCTTCATGCGTCTATCAAGAAGACGAGAAAAACAACAAGTCACAAAAGAGACTAAGGAAGCACAAGTCGTGGAGCATCGGCCAAAAAATTATCTTTCATTAAGATCAAAATTTTGTGCTACAAAAGGCGGTGGCCAGTCCGCGCAAGGCATTTACAAAATCAAAAAAGAAAACCTAAACTATGCTTGAGGGGGGTGGCACCTCTTCGTCCGCAGGGTCACCCCCGACCTCCTCTTGGTGAGGATCCCCCATCTCCTCGCCGCCGGGTAATCGGATGCTCGGGCTGCCAGCTGTAATGGAGGTGGTCTACCCTTTTGTCCGGATAGATCAACCGAAAGTGCTCCTTAGCCTTATCCTAGGCCTCGTCCTGCGCCAGGATAAGGGTATCCGCCATGGTAATCTCCGCCTCCTCCATGCCCTTCCGTGCCTTCTCAGCTTCTTCCCGGGCCTTCTCCTTGAGGCGATCCACATCCTTCTTATGGTGATCGATTATCTAAACCATCTGAGCCTCGTGGACGGCCTCCATGCTCGAAGCCTCCTTTAGCTCGTCCATCGCCTTATTCAACTCGCGGAGATACTTCTCTGCGTTCCTCCTCTCGATGAGGACCTCCTTCTCCAAGCACTTCTGAAAGTGCTGCCCATGAAGCATCGCCTATCCGAGGAAGAAAAGGTTAGAAGAAATCCTAAGATCTAAGGTCAAAGTAAGAGTACAAGCACTCACCGAGAGCTGCGCCTGAGACCACCGCATGAAGGCCATCTCAGACGTCTGCACCGCCAGCGCCATGCGATCTCGCTCCGTGGCGAGGTTCCTGACCACCTCAATTGCCACGGGACCCTCAAGCAGGGAATCCCCCGCGAGAACCGACCAATCAAGGGTGTGCAGCCTCAGCCCCTGCTGCCCTACCATCTGCTCGGCAGTGGGCCGAGGTAGAGGAAGCCTCTGCTCCGGGACCTCGAAAGTCCTCTTGCTACCCGAGCTTCCCCCCACCTCCCTAGATGCCCTCGGCGTGTGGTGATGCTTCTTAGATCTTTTCGGGGACGGCTCCACGGTCCCCGAGGTCGGTCCCTTGCTGGACCCCGCACCCTGAGCAGTCGCCTTATCCTGCTTTGCCTTCTTCTCCTTCTCTGCCCTCCTCTGGGCAGCAACGGCCAACAAGGCCTGCCTATTGTCGAGCTACTTGGTCGTCATCTCTGCAAAATATAAGAAGAGAGGCTAACGTTAACACGAAGGCAGAAAGATAGGAAAATTCAGAACAAAAACATACTAGGGTCGGCTGGACTCAGTCCGGCTCGGGCCAGGTGCATTTCCGTTACTCGGGGCCACCCTATGCTGTGCCCCCCAACGATCTTCCCCACCTTAGCCCACTCTTTCTCCGTCAACTCGCTACGCTTCGGAGGCTTATGGCTCGGCTTGAAAAAGTTCCAAGCGATCAAAATCCCTCAGGCTTCTCGCTCCGGACTATGAAGTACTTCTCTTTCACCCTTTGATGGAGTCCGGATGGCAGTGAATCACCTTCTTATGAGGCCTAGGCGAAAACTAGAAGATTCCCTCCGCGCCACCCAACGAGCTCATCCCCAAGATAGCACGGAAGTACGTAAGCCTCGACTTGACCCCCTTCTCTTGGCACTTCAAGATAAAGCAATCCAGGTGCTTCCAAGAGTTAGGGCTGTACTGCATCGGGCTTAACTTCGCCCAATTCAAGACTCTCTTGATGAAAGGGTGCAACGGCAGCCGACGTCCCAAGATGAAGGCATCCTCGGGAAAGACACAGTAGCCCGATGCGAGAGTAGTAGTTGGACGAATGCCGGGGCTCGGAATCAAAAGTTTCGAACTCCCTTGGAATGAAATAGGCCGCCCTCAAGATGTGCAGGTAGTCCGCCTTCAAGACACATTGGACGCCATCCATCCTGATCTTCACCCGACTTTCATCACCCGGTACGGTAGGGAAAGGAGCGAGATCCTCAACATCGTCAGGATACATCCTAACTGACCCCGTATTTTTGAAGGTAACAGGAGCAAACTCGAACCCCGGTCTAGGAGCATATTTATCCGGCAAAGGGGGGCTATCCGGAAGGCTCAACTTTCTCTTCATCCTACGAGGACAAACCTTCCTCTCTAGAGACGGTGTCGACAAAGGTGGCAGAGGGGGAAGATTAGCCTCGCCCTCGGCTACACCTCCTGCGGTGCCGTCCCCCGCATCTCCTCGAACATCGTCTTCCCCAGCGCCCTGATCGGGCTCCCCCTGATTCCCTTTGGAGTCTTCCTCGTCCTCGTCCCGAACGGTCCCCTCTCCCTCGGGATCCTGCTCCTCCTCCTCACCCTCCTCGTCCTCAACGTCCCCCTCTCCCTCGGGATCTTGCTCCTCCTCCTCACCCTCCTCGTCCACGACGTCCCCCTCTCCCTCGGGATCATGCTCTTCTTCGTCGTCCTCCTCTTCCTCCTCCCCCTCGCCCTCATCCATGGGCTCCTTCCCCGGCCTATGGGATCTCAAGGGTTGCACGACGAAGACTACATCATTCCCGCCGTCAGAACCTGGATCTGACAGAACCTTCTCTTTAATCCCATAGTCGCCCAAGGACCAAGACGTCGGTGGGGACTCAGCCTCCTTCTCGGAAACGGCTTGACGAGCTTGCCTCGGAGCCGGACTGAAAGTGTGACATTACGAGTCAGAAATACTAACCTGAAGTATCGCGCTTATGGGTAGATCACCGGAAAAAGGTTGCCGATGGCAAGTGAGAACCCTTGTTCTTGAAAGTTGAAAAACACAAGTAAGGAAATGAAGGAAAGAAAAAGGGAGAGGGGGGATTTATAACAGAGAAAAAGACTCCTCGATTTTCGTGAAACGGTTTGGCCATTAGATCTTAATCATCAAGATCCAACGGCTGCTAGGATCTAAAGTCGCTTCGATTCTTGCGCCCGTGACGTCAGCAGTTAACACAAAATTACCCCTATGCCCCCAGGGCTTTTTTCCAACAAGCCAGGAGGGTCAGAGCTCGGATGGCACCGCAAGCTCCAAAATCCTCCTCTATTTGACAGGAGGCTCGGAGCTCAGATAGGCACCGCGAGCCCCAAAATCCTCCTCTACTCGACAGAGGCTCAGAGCTCGGATGGCACCACGAACCCCAAAATCCTCCTCTACGCGACAAGAGGCTCGAAGCTCAAATGGCACCGCGAGCCCCAAAATCCTCCTCTAGTCGACAGGAGGCTCGGCGCTCGGATGGCACCACGAGCCCCAAAATCCTCCTCTATTCAACAGGAGGCACGGCGCTCTGATGTCACCACGAGCTACGAAAGCTTCTATACCCTAAGCATTAGATGAAATAAAATCATTAGATTTCAGTCGGCCGACATTACCAATACACCATCCCACCGACAACAAACCACCAAAGCTTTTCCAACAAGTTTTGGGGCTCGGTGCTCGGATGTCACCGCAAGCCATAAGAGCTTCTCTTACAAGCTTGAGGCTCGGAGCTCATATAGCACCGCGAGCCACAAAAGCTTCTCGTACAAGCTTGAGGCTCGACGCTCGGATAGCACCGCGACCAACAAAAGCTTTTCCAACAAGTTTTGGGGGCTCGGCACTTGGATGTCACCGTGAGCCACAAATGCTTCTCTTACAAGCTTGAGGCTCGGCGCTCGGATAGCACCGCAAGCCACAAAAGCTTCTCGTACAAGCGTGAGGCTCGACGCTCGAATAGCACCGCGAGCCACAAAAGCTTTTCCAACAAACTTGGGGCTTGGCACTTGGATGTCACCGCAAGCCACAAAAGCTTCTCTTACAAGCTTGAGGCTCGGCGCTCGGAGGTCACCGCGAGCCACAAAAGCTTCTCTTACAAGATTGAGGCTCGGCACTCGGATAGCACCGCGAACCACAAAAGCTTTTCCAACAAGCTTGAGGCTCGATGCTCGGATGTCACCGCGAGCCACAAGAGCTTCTCTTACAAGCTTGAGGCTTGGCGCTCAGATAGCACTGCAAGCCACAAAAGCTTCTCGTACAAGCTTGAGGCTCGATGCTAGGATAGCACCGCGAGCCACAAAAGCTTTTCGAATATGTTTTGGGGGCTCGGCACTCGGATGTCACCGCGACCCACAAATGCTTCTCTTACAAGCTTGAGGCTCGACGCTTGGATAGCACCGCGAGCCACAAAAGCTTCTCATACAAGCTTGAGGCTCGGCACTCAGATAGCTCCGCAAGCCACAAAAGCTTTTCCAACAAACTTGGGGCTCGGCGCTCGGATGTCACCGCGAGCCACAAATGCTTCTCTTACAAGCTTGAGGCTCGGCGCTCGAAGGTCACCGCGAGCCACAAAAGCTTCTCTTACAAGCTTAAGGCTCAGCACTCGGATAGCACCGCGAGCCACAAAAGCTTTTCCAACAAGCTTGAGGCTCGGCGCTCGGATAGCACCGCGAGCCACCAAAGCTTGTCCTACAAGCTTGAGGCTCGGCGCTCGGATATCACCTGCGAGCCATAAAAGTTTCTCCTACAAGCTTGAGGCTCGGCGCTCAGATGACACAGCGAGCCACAAAAGCTTCTCGACAACGGACGGGGGGGCTCGTCTCCCGACTCTCGACGCTCGGCAACAAGACCTTCTACTCTTCAGATCTCGGCGTTCCCTTGCTTTTCCAACAAGCGAGGGGCTCGTCTACCGACTCTCGACGATCGGCGAGAAGACGCCCTACTCAACAGATCTCGGCGTCCCCTTGCTTTTCCAACAAGTGAGGGGCTTATCTACCGATCCTCGACCCTCGGCAAGAAGACCCCCTACTCAACAGATCTCGACGTCCCCTCGCTTTTCCAACAAGTGAGGGGCTCGTCTACCGACCCTCAACGTTCCACAAACAGAGCTCCGACTCTTCTGCGCCCGGCACTCCGCACGACTTCAATAGGGGATCCCTTCACCCTGCTCTCCTGGCCTCTTCTGGAAGATACAGATCCTATTCCTCGCCGTACACACCACCCTGCTCTTCCTACAGAGGCAAAGAACCACTCCTACACAACTGGGTCACCCAGCCCTCCAGGAGTGGGGGGCTCCTGATATGGGTCAGATGACATGGCCCCTCCTGGGCCACAGGATCCCCTCAAAGAGCGCTCACCACCGGATCATCCGGGTCTGTCACGTCAGCCTGGAAACCATCCGGGCCTCCGCTACGTCAGCCCTAAACCACCCCGAGCCCGTGCCACGTCAACCCTATACCGCTTGGGCTTCTGCCATGCCAGGCCCACGGGAAATCGGGTCCAGACCTGGTTGGCTTCTTCTATAAATACCAGACCTTCTACCCCTTTCCAAAGGTAATCAATCTTTTCCCTCTCAAACCCTAGTTACTGTTACTCTCTTTCAGTAGCTGACTAGATCGTCGGAGAGTCTGCCATCGAGACCAACCCCGGTGTTTCTAGAACGAGTGCAGGTACACGAGACCTCTGGATCCGAGCCGAGCATCCAGTCTCCACCTCACTCCCGCCTACTCTTGAACCATAGCCCGGCTGAGGGTCGGGGCCACAGTCCGCACCAAAGCTTCCGCAAAAAATACAAATTGAGAAGAACTCACACATGGTGCATCCACACCCCCCAAAAACAAACCTCATCAGCCTTCTCCCATTATAATATTAGAGATGGTATACTATCTCCGACACAGTACCATTACATACTAAAGGTTTCAATTTACAAAACAGGGCAGCAAATCAACACTGAAGACAATAGAAAGACAGCAGCCACACAACAACAAATTAGTAGCAATGCAGCTTTAAGACAACAGTAAGATAGCATGAGCGCAGCAACAACAAGACATCAGCAAGCAACAACTAGAAAGACGAGATAAAGAATCAACTACTTAAGCCTTATATTAGGGGGGAAACAACATAAAGAAATACAAGAATTATGATGCTGCTTAATTTCTGTGTGGGAGCAAACAAATAGATAAGTTCTTTTAATGGAAAAAACACGAGATCTATCATTTGACCAGATCCGAATTCGTGAAGGCTGATTGCTCCTTCTTCTTGGTTTTGGACTGCTGAGAGCGCTGTCGGTGAACCTGCAAGAAGCCCAAAACACTGGGGTTGGCCATAAAGATAGACCCTCCGATGCCCAACTCAATAACTCTGGATAATATGAAAGTTTTAGTGGTGAAATTATTCGTTACTTGAGCCTGGTGGAGGTGGAGGTTATTTACAGCATTTTGGGATAGTTTCAAGAGAAAGCAGTTTAAAAACGTCTCTCCTCCTAATTTTCCTTGTGAAGATATAGAGTTGGTTTCGCTTCCCTTTATGAAGAAATAGAGTTACTTTCTCTTCTCTTGTTGAAAGGATAAAGTCGGTTACCCTTCTCTTGGTGTAAATATAAAGTTAGTTACTGATGGGGGATTTTGAATAACAATCCTAAGAGGCTGAAAAAACCCCTCTTGTTTTGTAGCGCCCCAAATCCCCATACCGGGAACCTGAGACCCTACTCTAGGAGTCGAACTTCAAAATAGCCACAATCACAGAAGTATAGGAAAATTTAAAACTTTTATTCCATATAAATGTTACATTTACAAGTTTTACAATGTCCAAATAAAAATTACAAGATTTACAACAATATAACAGCACTTGCAAATGACCCTTGGATCCTTGGACCAACTCGAGCTCTGTAGTACTTGTAGATCGGCTTCGGATACCTACAAGGAAGGGAACGTCAGTACTTTGATTGACGCAAAGCTGGTGATAACAGCGATCCTCTAAAATTCAATCACAACCAATAATTTATGCAAAATAGAAAAGTGTTGTGCCAAAACAAGGGTTTAATGGATTCGGGTTCTAGTGCAGTGATATGTCATGACCCTATGACTAGATGCAGCAAATCACATGCCTGATTATAATGCAAGCAAGACTTTGGAGCACGAATGCATCCCATATTACATACACCCCCAAATCTAGCCATCTTTCTCCACAGTTCAGGAATTCGAACCCTCGCCATGCATCCTACTCTTGTACTCAACAAGTTCCTAATAGATTGTCCGTTGCCCAAGGAGGTTGCAGCTGGCCGGTCTAGTTCCGCCGCTGCAGTGCCTAAGTAGTGGTCGTAGCTGCCACTTGGTACCCGCATACGGACCTCTTCAGAAAGCTGCGTTGAATCCGGTCGCAAGACCGTATGATTCCCCATGTCCACCCCTAACTCGGGCTATGGACTGACGCATGCGTGTTCACCCCTACTCCGGGTTATGAACTTATATATATACTAAACAAATAACAAAACCCACGTGCATAGGGATGTGAGCGCCTAGGGAGGTCAAATCCTCCTAGCCTCCCGTACCTTACTCCGGCAAAACATTGGGAATTAATAGATCAGATACGAGCCGAGGACTCACTCATGAGTGCCGAAAATGTATCCCTATGACTGGAAGGTACAACACCGACTATGGTCTGCTAGGACTAATACAATTTCCCAAATCCCTTAATATGTCATTCTAATCCCAGCCTTACTCTAATCACTTCGGGTAAAGATGAAATTGCTTTCACACTTGCCTATCAACCTCTGGTCCTGGCGATACCGGTACGGTTTGCCACTTCTCCGGGTTGGAATTGTCCAGCATTACGGCCTACATTCGCCTCTACCCCGGCTGTGAATGTATGTTCACACCTGACCCAGGCTATGAACTTATCTTAATGGCACGGCTCGGAAGTCCTACGCTTCAGCTGAAGTTTATAATGTAGGGCTGACAGGTGCAGGGTATCCCTTGTCCTAGTGACTAACTCGAGTCACACACCCATTATGGGAGTCTACAACACCAACAACAGATATCAACCATCCCTAGACAAGAGTTATCAACTCTGATAGTACACAAGGAAAATGTCCTCACAATACCTAGTTAACACTCCAGACTATCAACCTACGGGGTTTCTGCCCGAATCTTAAAATGGTCATAACTTCCTCGGTACAACTCCGTTTGGTACGAGCCCAATTCGAAAAGGTAAGATCCTAGGCTACAACTTTCTAGTTGATCCTAAACTCAGATTCAATCATCGTGATCCCCAAAATAGCCTCTCAAACCTCAGCCTGTGTACTTCCTGTACATGGGCTGCACCTTACCGATAGCATAAAATATTACTCACTCATCAGAATGTCACAAACCTAAGTTTTATAGAAGGGTGTGGGTGTCCTCAACAACTCTCTAGTTGGTCATGAGTCCAAAATACATCAATAGGTCACCCTAACACACACATCTCTCACTGATGCACCAAGTCACACACTAGGTCTTTCTAATCAGAGCACTCAGATCCATTCTTGGTCTCTGCCCAGTATTACAAAATCACAGTAAAGCAACACTTTACTAGAAATTCCTCAAATAGGTCTTGTTGGAAAGGTCTTGGTGTCTACTACAAATCTCTAATGAATCAGTTTCTCAAATTGTGCTCTTAATAAGCTTCAAATGTACAATCTCTACAAGGTATCAAAATTGGCTGAAACCAGCACAGTACATGCTAAATAAATCATCTTAAATTCATTATTCATCCAAATGACACAAAATTTACAGTGATGAAACTAGAGATCATAATAAACAACATGCAAAATATTTCATGTCAAAACTCTAAGTATACAGTGAGTTCTCTCTATTTCAATTTAGCACAGAAAGTCACCATGTTCTTCAGTTCAGCTCCAGCTACTGATTAAAGATCAATTTTTATCAAGCCTATAAATTCATCCAACATTTTCCTGTTTTTTGTATAGAATCTAGATATAAGTGGGAATACAGTGTAAACATTTCAGATCAAGAACATGCCACAATAAATTAGGAAAATTCTAACAACATCATTCATCCTGTTATCCAACTACTGATTCTGCCTTACGACACAGTTCTACCATTCAATTTTATTAAAATATCAAACCTCCACAGAAAAATCCGAAATATATCATGAACTATCTACACATGTATAGGAACAATCTCTGAAAATCTCATGGTCTAATTCTTTGTGGTTTGCTCTCGGAAAAATCTACAAAATAGCATTCTGAACAAGTTTTCTAGTTTCAGTTTCTGATTTCATCTTTCAACTTCTTAGATAATCATCCTAGCACTTCCTATCATACATGCATGCAAGAAAAATCAATTAAGAGACATAAAGGAAGGTTTAGAGTAACTCCCCACCCTTGATTGCTTGTAGAGGAATTGATCTCCTTGAGCTTCTTCCCTTGGGAATCCTTCCTTGAGTCTTCTTCTTCACTCTCTCTTCTTTCTCTCTTTTTTTCTCTTCGTGGAGTTCTGAAATTCCAGAACAAAGGAGGTGGAATGGGGGGGGGGGGTGCGGTTTGATGGAGAAATGAAGAAGGAAAGAGGGGAGGAGATGGGCCGGATTCATAGAGGGGGGTAGGGTAGGGTAGTAGGGTGGTTTTGGACAAAACCATGGCCTTAGCCACTAGTTTTGTGGTTGATTGTGTTGGCTGCCCATTTTAGTTTAAATGGGTCCCTACGAATGCGAGACGAGAGGTCTATCGAGCGTACGCAATATATACCCACTGTTGTATCATACAGTATTATATTTGCATAGGCATCGTACCGAAAACTAGTGCTTATACTAGTATCGGTCCTCCTCATTCTCGTGCATCTTTTAGAACACAATCCTCCCATGAAACATCCTGTAACCCTAACCACACACCACAATAGCAAAATCAACTCAAAACACTACAATCATGTGCATGCATACGGACAATGTACATACATACATATATTCAGGTACTGTACAATCCAGGGTGTTACATGCTTAGGCTGTGAATAGGCCTGGATGAGTGGCCTGGTTGAGTTGATGGACCTGGAAGCAACCCAAATTCCTCTCATGGGCCTATAGCAGCTGAGATACCGTTTTGCCCCTAGGAGCTTGAAGACTCGTGCCTGAATCGTACAGCCCTGATTTGTTGTGAATTTTACCAATATCAACTTATAATCCTATCTGTTGTTGCTCATAATTTGTAACAGTATATTAAAATTTACATAGCACAGATGGATAAAATCCTAAGCCATAATTACCATGCTAGATCATAATTGTACAATGCTTCAACTAAATCTAAGCCAAAATTCATAATTTTCCAATATAACTCCATACCCAACCAAAAACATTTCTGATATGGGTAAAAATAGAATAAAATTGGGACCGAGAAAATCAGGCACGAATCTTAAAGCTCTCAGGTGTAAATGGTAAATTTTGGCAAATACATGCCCGACAAGAGGAGCTGGGCCGGTTCCAGGCCCATCGACCCGATCCAACCTGCAACAGGGGTTGCCAAAGCAGCCCTAATGCCAAGGAGTCAAGATTCATCGGAACCCAGTTTAAACTCCCTATTTTCTAGGGGTAACTGATTTTATCCCTTCATGCATAAGAGAGAGTTCAAATACTATATCTCTTCATCAATAGAAGACTCTTGACTCAATCTCTTCACATGGGGAGAATAACCAACCTTATTAAAACACCGCTGAGAAGTAGAGATAGATGAATATCTTAAAACTGGTCCCCCTCAGCGACTAGATATACCTCTAGAACTCTTCATAAACCAGGTAATTGCAAATTTCGGTCTCAAAACACACCTTATCTCTGAGTTTCTAGCATATGCATCGGAGGGTCTGTCGCTGGGGCCAACCCCTGTGTTTCAAACTGTTTTATAGGTCCATTGGAGCAATGCAGCCATCCTCGATATTCAGATCTCAGCGTCAAGCGCAGTTTTTGGTGATCAACACCAGGGAATAGTGAAGGATTGATCTTTATTGTTTTCATTAAAAGAATTCACATATCTGTTTGCTCCCACACAAAAATTAGCAGCAACAGATTTGCATCGTCTGTAGGAAACAGAGAAGATCTCTAGTCTAACTTTGTCGGTCCAAAACTACCTTCTCAGCCATGCCTCTAAGGAGGAATGGGAAGACGACGGCTACCAGCCGACAAGCCAACCATCGTCCTTTACCTCCTCTTCGTAGGGAGGACCCCATAAAAAAACCCTCAACCAGTTCAGCAGCCTCAATCGGATCAACATCCTCAACCAGAACAACCCCCTCTCCAGCAAGGTCAGCCTCCTTTCAAAGGAGCAGCACAGGGGGGCTCCAACCGAAGTCATCCCAAACAGCACCATGTACGAAAATTTGTCAAAAATAGAGGTTTCGTCCGTACCTCCACCCTTTCTACGATGCCCCAGCTGCTGCCAGACCTCCTGTTGATATATGCCGTAGAGGCCACTTGTGTATTGACATTACTAGTTTACATTGTATCATGATATTTATTTCATATATGAGGTATTTCATTTATTTTGTTGTTTATTGTGATTAAATGAACATAATAAAGTCCTTAGAATAGTAGGTTCAATACCATGGGATATCAAATACATGACTTGATTGTGAGATCATATTGGTTGTAATCAGAACACTATTTTTAAATGTCCCTAGTCAAGTATGATTGTGAATTAAGACAACAATTGTCACGTCCCGCTTCCCAATAGAATACGGAATACGGATACGTAACAAAAGCCCAGTGAATGATTTTCATCATCCATAAGCTATTCAAGAAATCTTAACAACATGCACAAGAAACATCAGAGTCGGAAGCGAATTAATCAACCACATGCACATAATGAGTTAAAATACCAACAAGAATACTTGACCAAATACATAAATTTCAAATAATCATGATCTGAATAAAACACATGTCTTGGTTCACATTGCCCAAATACAAGAATAATCCAAGTCTCAAAAATACAATTATTGTTCAAGCAAGATACAAGAGATAATGATAATAAAAGCAGCACTAATACTTCAAGTCTCCGATACCATCTGGAACCTGTTCTCCAAAATCTGCAATTCATCGAATGCAGGAAAGAGGAAAAGAGAAAACACCAGTACCCGTCAATTCCAAGTCACGGGTCACTTATAATGTAGGATACAAGCACATGGGAAAACTAACTAGCATCATGGTATAAGTGTGATGTCAAAGTAAACAACTAGCATGGCAAAAGTGAACAAGTGTACATGACATAAATCAAGTGTCAAGTAAATCAAGTGAATAGCTGGTGCATTCGTAACTCCGAACGGCATCACAAGATACTCATAGTGCACGTATCTAGTCCTGAAAGCAGTCTTCTGCATATCTGCAGCCTTCACCTTGACTTGGTGATACCCCGAACGAAGATCCAACTTCGAGAAAACAGCAGCCCCACTCAGCTGATCAAACAAATCATCAATCCTGGGCAACGGATACCGATTCTTCACAGTAACTCTGTTCAGTTTTCGATAATCCATGCACAGTCGACGACTACCATCCTTCTTGTCAACAAAAAGGACCGGAGCACCCCAAGGTGAAACACTAGGTCTGATGAAACCCAAATCAAGCAACTGCTGAATCTGCACCTTAAGCTCTGCCAGCTCAACCGGTGCCATCCTGTGGGGACTCTTCGATATTGGCTCTGTTCCAGGCTGAACATCAATACCGAATTCCACTTTCCTATCAGGGATAAGCCAGGCAACTCATCTGGAAAAACATCCAAGAAATCCTAAACTACTAGAGGTGCAGCCTCACAGCCTGAATGCAACTTCGTCGCACAAATCTCCTGATCAACTGCAGCTCGGTCAAGGGAAGACTCCCCGGAATGGAACTCAAACTCTGTGCGATCTGGAATCCGGAATACAAATTTCTTGGCACGGCAATCAATAATGGCATAGGTTTCACCCAACCAATCCATACCCAGAATAACGTCGAACCCCGAATTCTCAATTACAATCAGATTGGCTTTGAACTCTGTGCTACCAATAATTACGGGACATTGCCTGCACTCCCGGGAACAAATGACAACTCCACCACCTGTCACAATGTTCCAAGCATCTGACATGTTGCTGCACTCCAGCTGATGGTGAGCGACAAATCGAGAGGAGACAAAAGAATGGGTTGCCCCAGAATCAAACAGAACATAAGCAAGAAAAGACCACACAAGAACAACACCTAAGATAGAAAGCAAAAGAGACAAAGAAAAGAATGGTTGACACCAAAATCAAGGAATATGGGTACAAGAAGAATGAATTCATACCCAAAAAGAAATCAAATAAGAAGGGATAAAAAGAATGGAATAAGACTATATCCATATCAATGTTGGTAATATTTGATTCATTTATGCATGCGTGGTTGGTACGATGTTGCGCACCAGTTCGAGCCAAGCTTGTCTAATATATTAGTTACCCAATATATTAGCCAAACCTGGGGCTGTGATACCAATAAAAATCCTGTCATGCCCCGCTTCACAAAAGAATACGGAATACAGATACGTAACAAAAGTCCAGCGAATGATTTTCATCATCCATAAGCTGTTCAAGAAATCTTAACAACATGCACAAGAAACATCAGAGTCGGAAGCGAATTAATCAACCACATGCACATAATGAGTCAAAATACCAACAAGAATACTTGAAACCAAATACATAAATCTCAAATAGTCATGATCTGAATAAAACACATGTCTTGGGTCACATCGCCCAAATACAAGAATAATCCAAGTCTCAAAAATACAATTATTGTTCAAGCAAGATACAAGAGATAATGATAATAAAAGCAGCACTAATACTTCAAGTCTCTGATACCATCTGGAACCTGTTCTCCAAAATCTGCAATTCATCGAATGCAGGACAGAGGAAAAGAGAAAATACCAGTACCCGTCAATTGCAAGTCACGGATCACTTATAATGTAGGATACAAGCACATGGGAAAACTAACTAGCATCATGGTATAAGTGTGATGTCAAAGTAAACAACTAGCATGGCAAAAGTGAACAAGTGTACATGGCATAAATCAAGTGTCAAGTAAATCAAGTATCTTATAAACATGCATCAAGTGTCAAGTATCATGTATTCGTGTATCAAGTATCAATATTCATGTCTCATGTAAACAAGTCTCATGTATCATGTAGTCAAGTAACAAGCAAGCATGTATCATGTTCAAGTATCAATATTCATGTCTCATGTAAACAAGTCTCATGTATCATGTAGTCAAGTAACAAGCAAGCATGTATCATGTTCAAGTATCATGTTCAAGTAGCATGTATCAAGTCTTGTAGTGAATTACTATCTAGGTAGCACTTCATACAGCCCACCTTACATGGTTGCTACAACAAAATAATTTCACTTTAGATTTTATAGTGCAGTATACTCAGGGACAAGCAAGTAATTGAGCTCCAAGCTCCAAGTATCATGTATCATGTAATCACGTGTCAAGTTGTGCAAGTGGCAAATATCGTATTTGCGTGCAAGTATCAAGTAATCACGTGTCAAGTAACATGTCTCAAGTAATCACATAGGATCGGTGGATCTCCTTCCGAGTACACATTTCTGAATTATCCACTATTAGATCTGTCCCTTAAACCCTGGCTTAGTTATTTAATTATTAATGTCAAACAAATATGTATGTGTGCAAAATATATCAAGAATAACATGGCATGATCATGTGACAAGTGCAAGTTGCAAACTAAACAAGTACAAGTGCAAGATATCTCATAAAGGAACCAAATAAACACATCTCAAGTTCAAGACAGCAAGACCATACTGTAGTAAAATAGCGATTCACAGTGTTACAAATAAGCAAATTTAGATCCGTCGAAGGATCTGAAAAATAGACTTCTACACAAATCCAGCGAGTATAATTAAGTCATATATCAATTCACAAAAACACAGCTCAAAACTGATTTGAATACAAAAATTAGGTTCAGCCAGGAATCAAGAAAATGACTTCAAGAACAAGAAAACAGCATGAAAACACATTAAATAAATCCACCAAAAATCTGGGGTATTCCCCTATATGTCCAGAATCAAAATATAAAGTTTTAGAATTTTTCAGGGAGAATAGATCAGTCATCAAAAATACGAAAGCATCAAGAAAACATAGTTTAGCAAATCTGGAAATCCCAACACTGCTGTACGAAAACTAAGATATCTCGCAACCAGTGAAACGAAATCCAATTCTGCCAAAGGGATATGAAAATAGATAGAATTTACTAACTTTCACATTTCACAAACATTTTTCATTCAGTAAAAGGAATCATAGTAAAAATAGGGTTCTTTACATAACAGCGAGCAAAATACAGCACGTATAGATTTTATAACCAAGCATGAAACATCACATAAAACTTATCAATAAAATTAACCAAAATTCTGGGTAATCCCTAACTAGTTAAAGAAACACTGACCAATGTTCCAGATCAAAATAATATGTATAACATGGTTCTTGAAAATAGTTTGTTATCAAAATTACCGAAAAACAGAATCTGGAAAAGATCGACACATCTGTACTAAAACAGTCATAACTCAATCATACGAAATCCAAATTAAGCAAGGTTAGAGGGGTTTGAAAATAGGCGAAATTATCTAAAACTCATGTTTTATATCAAAATTAAGATACTGACTGGAACACAGTCGAAAACAGTAAACAAAACAGATAAGTGCCAAAAATACAGATTTTTCCCCTTCAAACAAAATCAACATAGATTCAAGAATATTGATCCAAACACATCCAAACTTGAAATAAAGCCTACCAAGTGTATAAACATTATGATTTAGGGTTATGAACATGTCCATGCCAAGAATTTCACATGGGTCTCAACCAAAGCACAATTTCACACACGTCTCACATACACGATCTAAAATCAAGAACGGGCGAATCCTAGGTTAATTCATGTCCATATTATGTCGTGAGTCATCTATGGTCAAATTTTCACAATAGAGACAATACCCATCAAGAAAAATACAATCAAGAGTTGTCTCTAGACCCAACTACACTATAGGTGAACTTTGGGACTTGTATCAAACAAATGAATTGGAGTACAAGTTACTTGCCTTAATATGGGGATGCAGAACGATGCAAGCAAGCCTAGAAGCAAAACCCACGAACAAAAATCTGCTAATCCGCGAATCCAAGCAATCACGAATAAAATCTCCACACGAACGAAACTCCTTGAAGCGAACGATGATCAAAGTGGCTAGCGGCCACTAGGGATCACCACGAAGAGAGTTTAGGATAATATGGTGCAAGAGTTGTTGCGGTGGTGGTGTGTAGGTGGTCGGCAAGGCAAGGGATGGAGAAAAGGGGCTCGGGTATTGGATGGTGGCCGGAGTGGGGAGGTGGCCGGCAAGGGGGCTGTCGGCCAGGGGGGTAGGCCGGGCTGATGGTGTGAAGGGGGGTCGGGTGTGCAGGCTGGGAGCAAGCAAGAGAGGGAGAGAGATGGTGAGGGAGGCCGGGATTGAGGGAGAGAGGAAAATTAGGGTTAGGGTTTGTGAGGGGTGTGTTATATATATAGGGTTAGGATGTGGGTTAATGGGTATTGGGTATTAGGAGTTAGTAATAGGTTTACAAATGGATTTTGGATTTTGGGTCAAATACAAATAGGAATGCAAATAGGACAGGGAATCCTTTGGCTTTAAAAATCTTATTGGGGATATAAATGATAGGAGTGGGGAAAAGACAACCAAAATACCACCACAACACCAAGAAAAATAAAATTGAAGATAACGAGACCAAAAAATGAGGGAAAGATCAAAATAATGAAAAACGAACAAAAGAGACCATCAATCAAACACAAGGAGCTCAAAATGAAATAAAATGAATATATATTGAAAACAACTTTAATATACGGTTCAGAAAAATACAAGGGAGAAAAAAACACCAAAACGAAAAATACAGCAAAAGATACACAAAATGAAAAACAGGGGTTACAACAATAATACATAAATACTAGTATGTGCGTAGACTGATGACCATATCTCACGGGTCATGGATATGAGATATCAAGTCTTCACATGGGTACATATTAGAGTAATAATGTACTGGATTAACCCACCAGGAGAACGCTGCATGGATCGTTATGTGAGTATCATAAGCGGTTCTCACAGTGACCATGGTGTATGTAGTCCTTTGATTTGAAGTCACTACGGTTCCCTACATGAGAAGTTCTATGATTTAATGTCGTCAAACGTAGCATGTAATATGGTGATTCTAAAGTGAACTATTGGATATACTACAAATCATGCGGAGAGATGTGAGTGACTTAGATAGGATTTGTCTCTCTTACATAACATGAGCGATATCTATTGGCCCCTTGATTGAGTGTGTAACGCCCCGAATCCCAAACACAGATAATTCATAGCAAATACAGGATCTTTTACTTCAAATTCGTACAAATTTACAAGGAATTTAAAAAATTTTATGTACAACATGTTCTTTACAACAGCACATCGGAAAATAAATACAATACAATCTACAATAATGAAAATTCTTCAATCTTGTAACAACTCATCACAGTGACTTCAAGCTCATGTCAAGTCCAATCCTATAATTGAGAAACTATGGGTCAGTTACATACAACTAACAAAATGCTATAATACAGCGATTCTTTAATTTAGCAAACACAAACTTGAATGCAAACAGGAAAAGTGACTATCATAGTCGTGTTAGTGTATGATATGACTAAATCCCTAATGCAGACATTTACACTATGATGACACTGATGCATACTTGTTCGGATTCTATGCATCCCATACTACATAAGTCCAAGGGCAATTCCTTACGTACTCCACATTATAGGGTTCAGTCCATCGTTATGAAAATTCTACCACGGTAACAAAAGTAAGGTTCAGACATCCCACAAATATGGATTTCAGTCATGGATTACACCGCCCGACTATACAGAATCCACCTCATGCGAACATCCCGCAAGTGCCGCTCTAGCTCCGAAATATCAGAGATCTGCCTCCCATCCGCTCGACTATTCATGATCCCGGAGTACACCGCCCGATCGTTCATAATCCCGGATTTAATTGAGACTCGTCTTGTTTCGCATAGCAATCACAGTCCCGGAGTACACTGCCCGACTGGATGCAGGGTAATTACAGTCCCGGAGTACACCGCCCAACTGAATCTATAGTCCCGAAGTACACCGCCCAACTATATAGAAATGCCCCATTTACGTTTGCCCATGTTTAATCACATCTTCTTCTAGTGCCTACCCTTAAGTTTAAACATGAATAATAATAGCACCTAGAGCTAGCTTACCCTTCTACCGGTCTTAAACTATATACCGAGAACGATGGCCCATATTGGTCAGTTCTCAAATTTCCATAATCATTTTCATCACTTTGTCTGTACTTTGGGTCTCACTTAGCCTCTAGAATCAATACAATTCATGTTCACAACATCATGGGTTATCCATACCCTCTTTATTCACATTTTGAAATTTCATTCATTCACATATCCAATTATTCCCTTGTTCACACAACTTGGTTATTTGCATAACTAGTTTCATAGTCTTATCTAACATTTCAAATCAACATTCTATATGTAAAATAGATGGTTATTCACACCCTTCTAATAGAATTCTCAATGAAGTTGTAATTACATTCAAAGATTCTTTTGCTAAACAATATAATATTCAACTTCCAACTTTATTCTTTAACAAACTCAAATTAATTCTAGATCGAGTTTAATCCAAATGTATAATTTTTAGAATACCTCTAGTCAAAATAATTAAAATTTCCTTTTTAATCAAAATGTAAATTAGTAATTATTTAGTTCCAAACTCAATTTTTTTCTATTCAACTCAATCCCCAAATTTCCTCCTTAATTCACATTTTAAATCTCATAATATAATTCTAGTTCAAAATAAGATATCTCTTATTCAAATCAATTGCTTTTCATTTTATCCCCAAAATAGAGCTTATAATAGGGTAGAATTATTTCCCAAGGTTCTACAAATATTTTAAAATATTTCTACAATTTTTATCCAATTTTAAAACATGAGAAACCATTAAAAATATATATATGTCAAACTGTCCACACCCGAAGTCAAACCCAGGCGCAAAGCAACCCAAGACCGCAACCAGTGCACCTACCAACCAACTTGCCAGCTCTTAGTTGGTGAAACAAATCCATTTCGATTGTTCCTATATTAAATCTAAAGTTATTATGTAAAAATCATTTTTTAAAAAAAGAAAAGAGCTTCCCAAGACTCGAACCCGAGCACACCCAAAGCGCAAAACCCCCTTGCGCTCACGCGCTGACCAAGAAGTCCAAGCATCAATTATAATTATAAGTGTATTAATTATTTTTATACCCTCTCTGTTTCTCGATTATTTTTTATCTAATCACATAACTTCAAATTTTCTTCTTCTTTCATTATTTTCAGGATCATTACTATACACATCAACTCTAAAATTTCCGGAACGAGAATTTTCTCTAATTTAATATGTTTTAACTTGGAAATTATTCAAATTGATTTAAATAGTGCAATCTTCCATTTTTGCATTCTTGTTCCTTATTGATTCTACAATTTGTAGATTTAGCATGAATACCCTACCAATTATTATAAGATTAGGAGAAATACTCATACCCCCAATCTACATGCAAATCTACATGCAACTCTAACATAAACTTCTCAATGTTGCAAATTGCTATGCTTTCTCAATTTCACATATACAATTTAATCATGGTGTAGCAAAATCTAATATGAATCAACATTCATGAATTAACACACATGAGCAAACATGCATGATATTAACACACATGAAATCTTATACACATTTATTTTAGAAGCATGATAAATCAATTTGTATGTTGTGTTTTCATCTGTTTATCTAGTCTAGCATGCATTCATACTCAAATTAATTTACCAATCACATTCTAGACTACACAATGCAATCATCTAACAATTTTATGTATCAAAATATCTAAATTAGAAATTAAAGAGACACCCATCTATTTGAAGAATTTTTCCGTAGAAACTCATAGCAAAAGGAACTCCTAAAAGAAGCCCCCAAGCCTCCTCGAAATCCGAGCCCAAAGGAAGATAGAAAGAAAACCACAGCAAGGCAAGAAATGAATAAGTTTCCTTTTTTTTTTTCTTCATGAATTGGTCGGGGTATGTATTTTTAAGAGAGAGAGAGAGAGAGAGTAGGAGGAGTTTATTAACCACCCATTAATTTAATTAACCACCCACTTATTGTAATTAAACTCTACACTAAAAACCGCTTAATTAAATTCAATTTAATTTCCTTCCAATCAAAAATATAATCAGCCAATCTTCCAAGGGAGAGAAAGCACGTGCACGTGCGTGCTACGTGTGTGCACACAATTAAGAGTTTTTATTTAAATTAAATGCATATGTTATAATATGTAATATGTATTTAATAGAACTAGTTTAATTTAATTATAACTAGATTTTCATGCACCAATAAAAACAACCACACACACACTTCATTAATTTTGTTTTTAAAAGATAATACAACCAACACTTACATTGCAAACACATGGGTCGCACGCAAAAAAAAGAAATCAAATACTAAATAGATATGATCAACAAGGAAATATTTATAAAAAATTGAAATACAACATATGAAAAATACATTTCATTAATTTTATATATACCACAATATAATCAACACGTACATAGTAAACACGTGCATCGCACGTATAAAAATATATTTGAGTCAAAACAGGGAGGAAATGAATTTCAATTTATAAAACGAATTCGAACAAATTATAAAAATAAATAATTGAAATACGTAGAAACTTTACACGTTACGGTGGAATATACGTAATTGTCATGTATATTGAAAATACGTGCAACGCACGTAAAGATACAAAGAATAAAATAAATATTTAAGTTGCCTCAGAATAGGAAAATAAAATGTATTTTGATATGACAAAAAATGTATAAATAGTCAAAATACAAAATACGTATGATATTTATATTAAAATACGTTACAGATATTACCCGTAACAGTACAAAATACATGTGCATAACACCCGCGGGACAAAATTGTCATAACTCAATTTTGTGGGGTGTTACAGTCTCCCCCCCCCCCCTCCCCCGTAGAACAGTTCTGTCCTCAGAACTTACTTGGGTAACAGTTGTATTTTGTACACACCAAGGAAAAAAAATTATTATTGTATATACAAAAGCAGCCAATACTAAGAAACTAATTGTAGTATAAAAATATGTAATGTGGAAAGCAGAACAACTCATATAAGGAATCTAGGAGTATCAAAGTGAATGGGAATGAAACACGAGAGTATTAGAAATACACAGGGTAAATTGAAAAGGGAAAAGAGAAGCATAATAAAATAGATGCTTAAAAATAAGTATAGTAACAAAATAATAAAAGTAGTAAAAAGTGGTATGAAAAAGAGTAAATTAAAACAAAATAAAATGGAAGTATGAAAATAAATAAGAAACAAAAGAAGAGTGTAAGTGTAAAAAATAAAAGCATTGGAAGAATATAGATAAATTATAATGCAGTAGGAAAAATTTGAAAATAGATCATAGATCAAGAGCGTAAAGGAATATTATGTAGCTAAAAGTAATGATAATAAAGAGAGCAGTATGATAGCAAAATATCGAGACATAAAACAAACCGATAAATAATTGAGAGAATCATAAAAATTTTAAAAGTAGTTAGCGGTAGCTAATAAGAATTTGAAAAAATTACGGAAAGAGAAATTAATTAAAGGAAAAGTGGAAGAATAAAATGATTAAAATCCTGAACTAAACTAGTAGTATATATATTACGAGATAAAAAAGTAGTAATTTAAGAGAAAAATGTTTGAAAAAATATATGAGCATGAAATTTAGTTGAAAGTACAAACAATATAAGATAATAGTAATTATGTATATCAAGTTAATATCATAAAAGTAAATATATGGGATACTGGTAGGTAGATATATCAAAATATGTTCAAATTGTTGAGTAT